>BHDV01068028.1:8791-18986 GCA_005406045.1 Adoxophyes honmai
AGTGATGGCTATGAAAACATGGCTTTAGACGCCAAACGATTGCCGCCTCTAAGCTGTCCATGCAATTTTGCAGCCTGCTGTACATGTATAACGTGGTAACGAGACATAAGACAGATTAAAACTACGTGTTCTTGATGTAATTAGTAAACACCACTTTTTTTACTCCAATTAAGTAGTAGAATCGACATCGACAGTTAGAGACTGTCGTAGATAATACTCGTTCCCACGGTGTATACAGCTATACCTAGGTACTAAACTGGAAAGTGATTGAATTGAAATACCTATGAGACGGTCGCACATAAGTTACATGGTGAGATTGTATTAAATTGGCTCGATAGCAATTGGCAGAGTGCTAAACTTTGCTAGGTCTGTAACTGTTCACGTCAGATGAACATACTTACGCAACTTCAGCATCAAGACACGACAAGATCTGGGACAATGAACTGCACAGTTGCGCTTAGGTAGCACGGGCAAAGTACTATGTAGATTTGTAAATTTAACAAAAACTTACATCTAAACGACTGTTTGTATTTACGCACGCATAGACATAAATTAATATAAATATTATTTAAATTGGTAAATAAAGTCTCTTTGAGTTTGGACATCGACGCTGTATCATTTCCATCACTGTGGCATAAGACACCTTCCGCCTCAATTAGTTGCATGAGTCTGTGTAACTAGCAGTGATTATCCCACTACCCTTATCCGTCTGTCACCTTAGGTCTCGTGGTGCAGATATCCCGTACCTATTATATTTATTTATATATATACTGAATCTATGGTTAGGGCTAGGGAATTAGGGATTTAGGGTTGTTTAGGGTGATAGGTGTTAGGAAGGATAGGTTTGGTAGGTTTACAGCTGTTCCCATAGATTATCTAGTTTAATCCCTTCAGGATTGAACATTTGGTCCTTCGAACAATTTGAATCCAGTAGGTTAATACCGCGGCCCTCTTGTCCGTTATCTTACACGACTGACTGACACTCCGGATCGTTACGTGCTGGTGTACCCAAACAAGCATTAGTATTGTAACAATCCGAAGGACGAAGTACGTGTTGTTCTCAGAGAAGGTACCCGTACAGTAGCAGATCGATTGCTGGCTTCCCACAAGCGGGTTCCACCAGTAAATTGAGAAGTTGCATATACTGTATGCGAAGGCGCTGAGAGCACGCGTGCTGACGTAATAGGTAATAGGAGTAGGATAGGGCTAGTAGGGACAGCAAGAGAGAAGACCTGAAGACACAATGGACATCGAAAAAATTAACAAACTGATTAAAAGCCAAGAGGACGACGGTGAAGAAATTAGAAGAATATGGACGAACATAAAAAAAGACTCAATAGAAAGAAAAACGCAGAAATATATTGAAGACAGGAAAGTGGGATTATACAGCGTGTATCAAAGAGCATTACAAAACCATAGACTTCTACAAGACCAAGAGTTAATGCAATCACATAAGTACATAACTCTTAACTATTTCGATGTGAACATAAAGCAACGCTATGACGAAGCGATATCATATTTATTGACCGTCGAAAACGACTTAAAACGAAATTTTGACACCAAAAATACCTCAGATCCCAAGTATGGATCGGGAGATGACACAGACATAACGCCGAAGCTATTTATCCAGAAATACCGGTTAGATCGGCTGAAGAAAAAAATAGTGACTGCGCAGACCGCTATTGTCGAAGATAAACCGACATGGCACTTACAAAGTTTGACCAAGACTCTTGAAAGGCAATTTCAAGAAATAGACGACAACCATGTACAATTGTTATTGCTATCAGAGCAATGTACAAAAAGCGACGAATATTTTATAGACCAATTATTTGAAGACGCGCAAGACGAATTTGACAACGTAATAGAAGAATTACAAGACAAAATCAACCAAAAAGACAGACAGACAAACAAAATTTCATCGACTAAGCTCCCGAGAATAACTATACCAATTTTCACGGGAAGCTACGAATCATGGAGTTCATTTTATGATTTGTTTAAGAAAATTATTGACGACGACTGTACTATTTCAACTACAGAAAAAATGCAGTATTTAAAAACACATGTTCGAGGCGATGCAGAAAAGCTGATAAAGCACTTGACCGTGAACGAGGTCAACTATAAGGCCGCACTCACATTATTGACTAATCGCTACAAAGATGAACGACTTGTGGCTCAGACATTTATAGACAAGATATTGGATATGCCGAAAATTCAACACGCGGATACAAAAAAGTTACGTGACATGCATGACTGCATTAATGAATGTTTAGAAGCATTGAAAAATCAAGACATCGACATTTCTACATGGGATCCCATTTTATGTCGTATAATGAGTTGGAAATGGGACCCTGAGACTAACATGAAATATGAAGACCAACTAGAGGAGCCAAATAAAGTACAGAAATTCCAAGATATGATGAAGTTTTTGGAAAAACGGTTCAAAAGCTTGGAGTCAAGCAAGCCACTATATAAACAAACCTTTATACCATCAAATCAAAATAAGGACATGTCTCTACCTTGGTATAGGAGAGGCGTTTGTTGGTATTGTAATAATGAGCACAATATACATCAATGTAAAGCATTTCAAGCCTTGCAAGTGAGTGACCGCATTAAAAAAGTGCAAGAGAAGCAAATGTGCCCGCTGTGTTTAATGCATGACGTAAAAATAGCATGTGTAAGTAACAAGTATAAGAAATGCGACATATGTAGTAAAGGCCATGCTACAATGCTACATCGTGAATTTAATGAGTATATGGCAGTGAAATCTTTAGGGAAAAATAACGTCGGACAAAATACAACAGACGCGACGCCGAAAAGCTATGCAAAACCATCATACAGTACACAACAAAACACAGTACCACAAGAAAACGTTGTTCAACGAATGAATTTTCACGTAACTACACAACAGAATCATACAAAAAAAAACTGTGCTTTTGGCCACGGCCTTAGTACACGCAACAGCGTACGATGGTACGTCAAAAATATTACGGCTTCTATGTGACCAGGGGTCGGAGATTTCATTATGTACAGAAGAAACAGCTCAACTATTAGGGCTTCCGAAACAGAAAGTAAAAGCAGAAATAAAAGGTATAGCCGATGAAAAACCGAAAACATCGAGCTATATGATTGACGTTACGTTAAAACCAAGATTTCCCAGCCAGTTTAAACTACATACATCGCTAATTGTGCTACCAAAATTAACAGAAGCGATACCAAAACAAGACTTAGAGCCGGTTGACTCTCAAAAAATTCAAAATAAGATGATTGCCGACCCTAACTACCATAAGCGCGGCCCAGTTGACATTATTTTGGGCGCTGAACAATATAGTCAACTAATGTTAGAAGGATTTCAGAAATTAGAAAACGGAATTATCGCTCAAAACTCGGAATTTGGCTGGATCTTGTCAGGGATCTCCGCCTCAGGTGGTCCACAAATCATAAAAAGCACAAGCTTGATAACTCGTTTCGATGACACACAACTCACTAAGTATTGGGAATTAGAGGAAATTCCAGACGAGTATCAGATGAATAATGATGATCAACAATGTGAACAGTACTATAAACAAACGACGCGACGAAATTTAGACGGAACTTATACAGTTAGACTTCCCTTTAAGGACTCAACAGTTGAGTACGGGGAAACACGACAAAAAGCCATAGCGAGATTGTTACAGTTGGAAAAAAAATTAAGTAAAAATGACGACCTGCGACAAAAATATAATGAATTTATGAGAGAATATCTAAATATGGGTCATAGGAGACAAGTAAACAAAAATAAATACTATGAAGGCAAATTTTATATTCCTCACCAACCAGTAATCCGAGACGATGCGCTGACTACGAAAATTCGCTGCGTATTTGATGCAAGCAGTAAATCAAGTACGAATTTAAGCCTTAACGACAACTTGCATAAAGGCCCTCGGTTACAGCAAGACATGACCGCGATATTATTGCGGTGGCGTAAACATAAAATTGTAATAGTAGCGGACGTAGAAAAAATGTACCGTTTTATAAAAATACATGAAGATGACTACACATATCAGAGGATTGTATGGAGATGGAGTCCAGAGCAACCAATACAGGAATACGAGCTTACTACGAGCTTGCTAGCAAATTTTTTGCACAAGGAGATATTAGAAATAACGAAATCACCACATTTTCAAAATACAGTAACAAACATCGGTATTCAATGGCATTTTATACCGCCAGCAACACCACACATGGGTGGAATTTGGGAAGCTGGAGTAAAATCCATGAAACATCACTTAAGACGTGTCATTGGAGATAGCACATTGACTTATGAAGAGTTATCGACTTGTTTATACCAAATTGAATCATGTTTGAATTCAAGACCCCTGTGCATTCAGACAGACGATATAAATGATAATATCGTATTGACTCCAAGCCATTTTTTAATCGGTCGCGAAGCAGTAGGAATTCCAGACCCTATGGCAGAGACTAATACAGACCTCATAAACCGCTGGAAGCATATACAAAAAATTAAAAAAGATTTCTGGAATACATGGACAAAAGAATATTTACATCAATTACAACAGCGTCATAAATGGAAAACAAACGAAGGCAATCTGAAAATCGGTACAATCGTTCTCGTTAAAGACTCCAACATTAGTCCCAGTAAATGGCCTTTGGCGAAAATAAAAGAGGTCCATCCTGGTCAAGATGGAGCCACGAGGGTCGTGACACTTGAAAGGCCACATGGAGTCGATCAAAAACGAGCTATCCATACGTTGATACCACTCCCAGTAAATGAAAACTTAGAAACGGAACAAATTAAAACGCCTGAACATATAAACTTAGCAACGTCAACCTTTAAAACAAAACGTTGCAACAAATTATCGCCAGTGAAATGGATGATAACTTTAATGACTATATTCCAATTATGCGCACCTACTACAGCTACATTCACGACTAAGCAGTTGGAACCAGGAATGTATATTGAACACATGGGAAACGTCACACTTGACCGAGGGACATTCAAAATTGAAACATATTATGAAAAAAGTATTTTAAACGACAAACTGGCGACAACAAAACAAGTACTAACCCAGATAAAATCACTATGTGACTACACTACATCAGTGGATACTCAAAGCCATTGTAATCAGTACTACCATCACTTGCAAGAAGAAGTACATAAGTTTCAAAAAACTTACGAGTATTTAACAGAAATCGACCATACGAGAAAAAGAAGAGGATTAATGGGACAATTAATGACATCCATTTTTGGTGTCAACGACGAAGTGTATAAGAGTCTTTCTCAAAAAAGTGGCAACGATGAATTAATTTTGCATTTTTTTAAAAAGTGTGTTTTTCTTCAAATTTTTTTTAGACAATTGCTAAAAATATAATCAAATAACCGAAATAACTTAGAGGGAACAAAATATTTCATTTAGTTTAGAAGATATAGGTCCTCAAAGTTTTTGATATACAGGTGAACGACAATTCATAGTCAGGTTATCGACAATGGTCGCAGGTTAACGACAATCATACTTAAACCTAAGCAAATTTCATAACAGGTGAACGACAAGAGGAAGCAGATGATTGATGAGCAAATCAAAACAATTTTAAACTGACTTTGAGTGCTTTATTTGATGCGTTTTACGTAACTTATGAAAAAAAAATCACCCGTCATCAATGTAACAAAAAAATTTGTTCTTAGGATGTGTTGGGTTGGTTCATAGTATTTATATTACAAAAATCTTTTTGTACTTTACTTTTTTCCTATATTCAGCATACAATTCCAGATTATCTTTAATTTTCTTAACCTTCGTTTCTCCTTTTCTCTTTTTTGCTAGTATTTCTCCATTTTAGACAGGTGAACGACGTACACGTTATGGACAAAATGACAGTTACAGCATTAATCTTAAGCGAAAAGTTTGTTTGATAAATTTCGCATTTACACACATGAAAGTAAACCGCCTTTTACATATTTAAGGCAAGTATCAGAGAATTAGCTCAAACAGAAACCAAAATATGAAAGACAGAATAAAGACAACTTATCCGTTCCAAACTCCCGATTGCGTGAATGTATTGTTTGTAACTTTTTTCACCGACACATCTATGTCTTGCTACTTCCACCAGCGTTAGCAGGCAGTTGCAGCTCTCGTCTCATGCTGGGTGAGGTGGGTTAGGCGTAATAGAATTTGCACAGGAATAGCGTTTCTCTCGTGACAGGTAAGCGACAAAAACTACCGTGGACAAACTTTAATTGCGAATAATTAGCCATATAGGTACAATTCTTTTATTCGAAAGAATAATATTAAATCTTGATCATGTATGTAAGTAAAATATAGAACACAAATTAAAATAAATTGGTAACATATACGTATTTTTTAGCTCCAAACATAAGTCCCTCGCGTTGGGACACGACAAGTGAACGACAAAACGTAGTTTTAAATATTTTTTAAACCTATTAATTAACATTTTTTTTATGTTAAAACATTTGGCCTCTATGTAAAAGATGTCTTTTAATTTATATACATTTTTTAATTACAAGATTAACGTCTGACAAAAAAAAAGTTCTAAGAGAAACCTACTGACAGGTTGCGTTGCCACTTTTTTGAGAAAGACCCATAAGGACATAAATACCTTAGAAAAAAACCAACAAAAACTAATAGACTCTGCAAACCATCAAACAAAATTCATGCTCTCTACTATATCTGCAGTAAATGAAACTGAAGAACGAATACACAATAAGCTAGAAAGATTCCAAATAAAACTGAATCAAGCAATAACATACATAAACGACAACAATAGATGGTATAAATCAATAAATAGTAACATTGTTCACATACAAGTGCTTCAAGCATACCAACTCGCGTACAACTATATTGAAGAAATTATTGATTACTATTCTGGAATTGTGGAAATATACACATCTAAGGCGTCCGTGTACACCATACTGACCCCTAAAAATGTAGCTGACATCATAAAAGAGGCAAACAGCAAGTTACCATCAAGTATTAATATAATACAGAACCAAATAATAGACACAAGACTGTCCGAAAACGAGACCCACATACAAGTGTCGGCATACTTTCCCATAGCAGAAAAAGCCAAGTACCTCCTTGTACATGTCATTCCTTCCTATACCTAAGAAGAATAAAGACGGCTCCTTTCAAGGTTACAATATCCAACAAACATTTCTGGGATTAGACTACAACAATGAACGATATTTTGAACTCACACATGAAGAGTTTAAAACCTGTTTACATAGACTTAATAGTTTCATATGCTTTCCTGTTGCGGTGAAAAACATGCAATTAAACCAGAATTGCATTTTTAGGCTAATAACTAAGAATGAAAACATAACTGAATGTCCCAGTCGAAATTATAATCTTACGAATAACATTATTTGGAAACAAGTGCAGATGAAAAACACTTGGATATATTTAACCAAACAACCAGAAATTGTGTCCATTGTGTGTGACGGTCAAAGACAAGAGATAATAATTCATGATATAGGAATTATCCAAATATCAGAAAACTGTATAATAAAAACACCCACAACTAGTTTAGCGGCAAAAAGAATGGTCGCAACTAATGTGTTAGCATCTTATAGCAAAAACATTGAGTTTAAGTTAGATAATAAGTCCGTAGTTAAGTACTATAAAGATTTATCTAAAGAGCAAGTAATAGATAGTTCTAGTGACATATTTAAACATTTAGTTTCTAACGAAAAAAACCTTCAAACAACCCTAGACAACACAGTTTGGAATAGCTTAACTACACATACATATGTAGCTAGCATTTCGACAATAATTGTATGTTTAATTTTAGTGATACTCATATATTGTTTCGGTCCACAGGTGGCGCAGAAACTACGAGGACTAATGACAGCGAGACGAACATGGGAGCCTGAACCAGGGAGCAGTAGCAGCGGCCAGCCTGCAGCCCCCAGCGGCCAGCCTGCACTCACCACACAACCACCCATTTACGCCCGGCCAGCGTCAAGGAGGAGCAAACTCAGACCAGCCGTGCAACAGCAAATAGAACTCTACGAACTGAAGAACACCCCTAGCCCTTTTGAGAAGGGCCAGAATGTTCACGTCAGATGAACATACTTACGCAACTTCAGCATCAAGACACGACAAGATCTGGGACAATGAACTGCACAGTTGCGCTTAGGTAGCACGGGCAAAGTACTATGTAGATTTGTAAATTTAACAAAAACTTACATCTAAACGACTGTTTGTATTTACGCACACATAGACATAAATTAATATAAATATTATTTAAATTGGTAAATAAAGTCTCTTTGAGTTTGGACATCGACGCTGTATCATTTCCATCACTGTGGCATAAGACACCTTCCGCCTCAATTAGTTGCATGAGTCTGTGTAACTAGCAGTGATTATCCCACTACCCTTATCCGTCTGTCACCTTAGGTCTCGTGGTGCAGATATCCCGTACCTATTATATTTATTTATATATATATACTGAATCTATGGTTAGGGCTAGGGAATTAGGGATTTAGGGTTGTTTAGGGTGATAGGTGTTAGGAAGGATAGGTTTGGTAGGTTTACAGCTGTTCCCATAGATTATCTAGTTTAATCCCTTCAGGATTGAACAGTAACAAAGGCGGCGTTTTTGAAATAAAGCCCTAAAATAAATTACTTCTAAAACGAGCAGCTAGGTTTAATTTAACTTATACAAAGCAATTAGCTGAGCCTGGCCGCTTTTACTCTTGCGCTTGCTTTCATCGGCGGCGCTCCCGGCGCGCACAATGCTGGGAACCGCGGGAGAGCTGCGCGCGCGCAAAAAGTTACACAACACCGGCGCCGGCGCCGCGCGGCGCCCGCAGACGTCTTCCATCTCGATAGCTAAGTATTCATCCGTTTCGAAGTTTCTGCCGTATTGTAACGATTGTTATTTCGGACTATTTCATCATTTCAGCCATAAAACGTTCAGTGCTGAACATTGGCTTCCCCTTTAGACTTCCATGAGTACCTGTTGGAAGCGACCTGCATCCAGCATTATCCGGCGACCTTTATCAAGTCATCTGTCCATTTTGTAGGTGGACGTCCACTACGTACGGACTATTTAACTAGCAGTAAGTCAGCGTGTATAGCTCGTTGCGAAACAAAAGGTTGGTAATGGATTCGGGTTTAGCATTGATGTTTATGAGCTGTATCGATTTAGTACGCTAGTTAACCATGTACAAAACAGGCCAATGTAGAGAATATGTGGGTCCGAAACGGTTATGGCGGCGGTCCCACGACCTCGCGGGGATTTCGCCGCGGCTCGCGTGGCGCGCAGCCGTTACTTTTGGTTTCGACAGCAGCCGATAAGTGGCAGTTATTGACCGCAGTGCGAGCGGCCGAGCGTTCGGACCATAACAAGCCAAAATTAACAGGACAACGGCATTTTTTCCCCAAAAAACTTTTGTAGAATCAAAAATTCTTTAATTGGTTACGAGGAAGAAAGTAAAAGTTATTCGCTTTCCTCCGCGCACCTGCCGCGGCGCGCCGATACTTTTATGGTGTTAACAGCTTTTAAATACCTCGAGAAATCGAAAGCCAGGGGCCGCCGCTTAAGCCAACAAATGGTTATGACGAGTATGTTCTGTTTACGAGCTGCGGCTGCGCGGGGAGGTCGCGGCGCGGCATTGTGCGGTTTGCTGAGCTAACACAGGCGAGGGAAAGTCTACACGATGGAATGCGCGGTTATCTAATGTGCCGTAATATCGACTAATCTATTTTATCAGCCCGGTAATGCGCGAGCGCCGCCCGACGCGGCGACGCGGTCTAAGGCGAGACACAGCTAACTCGAGTTTTTTCTACCGTATACAGTGACACTGTAAAAGTCTAGAATATCGAGTTCCACACAAAAAAGTCTAGAAATTTATTCTCATGGAAGTAGCTTTCGTTGTCCGTGAAAGTGTTCACCACGATTTCTAGAATACGAGTAGGTAGTTTATAAACATCCGACTTAGAGCACAAGTCTGATGCACAGTTCAGTAAGCATTGTGGTTCTCGTGAGGCCCCGGCGGATATCAAACGTTATTAAACTTCAATGTAACACTCGGAGTAATTTAACTAAGCGCGATTTAGCGATAAGATCTCGCGTAATAATAATAAGTGCCCGCACATCTATCTATATATATAAAACTCAAAGGTGACTGACTGACTGACTGACTGACATAGTGATCTATCAACGCACAGCCCAAACTACT
>BHDV01068028.1:22632-59960 GCA_005406045.1 Adoxophyes honmai
ATAATCCATCACTTCTCTAAAATGAGGGGTGTAAAGTATTTATGGAGCATTCCTTAATTTATCAATGTTTTCTATGTAGCATATTATGCCTACAATCTTTTTATCCTATTCCCAAATTGAAAGACATATACCCACATATCGTCTACAGCAGCGTATCCAAATAATTCTGAGATCTCTTCTGTGTCATTCCGAACTTAATGCGAGCGAAGCCACGGGCAAAAGCTAGTATTATATGAAATAACGCATCTCGCGTTGTTGAGCGGCTGCTAAACGCGCGCGCGGCCGGCGCGAGCTTCCTGCCCGGCGCGGTAATCGCCTAATAACTTTATACAACAGGAAATTGCCATAATCGTAAAGTGAGAAAATATTTTAACTTCCAAGGTTTTGATACGCTTCCAGAACATTAAGATTACGAGTAGTGCAAGATAACAAATAACCGCCATGCATAAACTTAATGTTTATTTGATATATCTGAGGATGAACAAATTTTGTAGCCGCCGTATCAAATTACATGTCGTATCGCTCGTGGGGATCACTCGTTTGTACCATAAAATTGTCCTTCTAACCAGTGCCAACCCGTGCCGGTAGATAAACAACAGAATTTGGGGCGTTATACGCCGTGCTAGGTGAGGCTTCTTACAGACGAACTGCAAGTTGTGAACGGCAGAGGCTATTTCAGCCGTCGACGTATTGACTGCTGCCGCCGACGCGTCGACATTGTGGTGAAGGCTGAAGTAACCTCTGCCGTTCACTACATGCAGTTCGTCTGTAAAGCCCCGTATTCATGGTAAACATTTATTTAGCGACAAATTTGGATCAACATGCTGCGGAGTTGCTGTCAACGCGTTGCAGAGTTGATAGCGGCATGTTGACAAGTTCTCGCTCGACGAGCGTAAGCATTCTCGCAGCTCATCAACAATGTTGATCGACTGCTGCTAGACTAGGGTAAATATTCGGGCGTTTGAACCGCTGTCATTATTCTCAACACTTTTTTTACCAGATTCTTTGAGAAATGTGTACATAATGGTCTAGTATGTACCTATCTATAAGGCACAGACACTATTATAACATACTTATTGTACCAATTTCTTTTGAAAGCTGAAAAAAAAAGTGTTGAGAATAATGACAGCGGTTCAAACGCCTGAATATTTACCCACTAATCTTTACCATGAATACGGAGCTTAAGAAGCCTTCTGAACGAATTGGATAAGAATTCGAAGCTGCGCTAAACAAACGAACACCCGACAGCTATTGAAGCGTTTCTCGTGACCAATCCCGGCTAGCACGTTGTCCATTACCTGGTGTCATCCTGCAGCGGCTGCGTGCGCTGGCGGTCGGCGCGGCGCACGAGCCCGGCGCAGGCCAGCACCTGCTTGTCGGAGGCCACGCGCGCCGCCAGCGCCGCCTGCAGCGCCGGCAGCCGCGGCGGCGCGCGCGTCACCGCCGCCAGCAGCGACGCGTTGTCGATCAGCCGCCGCTCCACCGCGCCGGCCGGCAGTGCCAGCAGGCGCTGGTGGCTGGACGCGGCCGGCGCGGTCACGGCCGTCACGGCCGACAGCTCGTGGATCTTGTGCAGCGCCTGCTTGTAGGCGTCGACGTGCGCCTGCAGCGCGTCGCGCAGCGCGGCGTGAAGCGAGACCAGCTCGGCGTCGCCGTCCGCGCCGCTGCCCGCTGTCAGCCCGTGCGTGCCCAGCCCTGCGAACACAACATGCTTTTACAATTTATAATGCTCCGAACCCTAATTTACTTTGCTCTGGGCACCAATGCTCAATACGGGGAGGAAGAAAGATGTATTTTGACACTTTATAAAATCTTTATACCTACTTATCGACGCGACGTCTACCTAGTTTTACAAAAGTGTCCCTAAAAGAATAAATTGATCAGGCTCGAGACTAATGTCCATCAAACATAAAAAAAACTTTGAAAATTGTCACTAAACAGAGAGCTGAGAGAGCAGACCGGAAATTGAGCGCGCGCATAAGGCCTGCCTGTCTGCGTGCATGCCTGCCGTTCATTAAACGTAAATATGTATCATGTAGCTGCAAGGCAGGTGTTTTGCGACGCATTTGCGTGACTGCAGCATTTGATTTCTTGTCTCACGCGTCGATGTGCCACAAAACCGTTACGGCATGGAGATGTGTTACGTTTGTCCTCGCCGCGCACTCTACAATCCTGATAAAGAATTAAAGATACTTAGATGAACAATTTTGAAAACTTTTCAACTTGGGCACAACCATTTTTTTTCCAAATCTTTTGGTGTCATCTGTTGGATGGCTAAGGGTATGGACCCTTCGAACCAAACGAAAATAAAACTTATTCTCTGAATAAGTCTCTCTTTACTCGCGAGTTAATCAATTTTTCACATAAAAAAAGCGAGTGAGACGGTAACAGTGACTTACACCAAGTCTAAGTATTAATCTCGATTGGTTACATCGACGCTACATTGAAAAGCTCCAAAATGGTTATAGAACCTACTCTAAACAAACGGCAAGTAGGTACCTACTTCAGCAGTAGACATTAGGCAAGTACACTCGAACAAATCGGCTCGCTCACCACAACCCGAGTGGTTTCTGTCGTGTGATTAGTTTTTAAAATAAATAAATGCCATGAAAGTTTCAATTTAAGTGTTACGCCGCTTTCGTGTTATGAAATCGGTGAGATGACCACATGACTATTTTCTATGGTAATTTTAACCATAGAATATTATGGACAAATGGTAGGTAATAAAAATAAAGTGCGGTAGGCTTGCAGGCCCGCAGGGACGACTGCGCGTCAATAAACTATGACAAGATCGCTGCTAATGTTGCTGATGCCGTTATCACGGAATGATTTCCTGTCCTTGCACCGTAGTGCGGACGCAGGGTTATGATTGATATCGGCGCCGCGAGGTTTCGCAAGTCGCAGGCGCGGGCATTGAGGGCGGCCCAAGGGCGGCCACATAAACTCGGAATTCCGTTTAGGAATTTCGATTCGAAATATCGATTCGGGATTCCGTAAATACAAGAACGTTTCGATTACAAATGTGGGATTCTAAAATCAAAAGCCATCATACGGAATTCCGAATCAGGTAAAATTTCGAACGGAAAACTACTGTTCGTACGTGGCTAGTAAATAGATTTATATGGATTGACTGCGTTCGATGTTACGAATCGATATTTCGATTCGAATTTCCGAAACGGAATCCCAAGTGTATGTGACGGATCGTGATGGCGGCGGCTGTCGGCGGCGCTCTCAGCCCCCGACGGGCGCTTCCGGAGCTGATTCGTCACGACTTTCAGCTGTTTACCGACATGTTATTAATATTATTAATTGCACTAATGGCCGGCGGCGTGAAGAGAAAGCTCACGCCGCAGAGGGGGCCAGGCCTGTCGCGCTGGCTGCTCATGCCTTGGACCTTACATGGTAGACTATTTTTGGTTTTTAAGCATTGAATGATATTTACTGTCGGATTAATTATTTTCCTGCCCACCACAGAACGTTGTCACAATAAACTTAAACATAAAGATTTCCTATGTTGAACAATGCAGTGTCACCGTAACGTTAACTGTAATTAGGTTCGATAGTACCAAACGATGGAGACCCCTTACTTGCACAGTCATCTCCGTAAACGTTCTCATGTAACGCCAAAAGTTTGAATCTAAGGCTTAACACGCACTGCGGATTTTAAAAAGCGGATCCGCAACCGCAGAAAATGTAACGTATGGCATCCTTTATGGCTCAGGATGAATTCGGCCACAGTTCCATTTCGTCACCTTCTTAAGTCGTTCTCATTCGCATATGGTCTACTGTTCCGATTCGCCAGCATTCCTATGTCGTCACTTCCCTACTTCGTCCGCTTTCCAACGTGGGCCTCTGTATCAACTCGTTTACATTCGTAATTAGACTACAATGCCAATTCGTCAACATTCCTAATTAGTCTACGGTGTCAACTCGTCAACATTACTATTTAGACCACAGTGCCAACTCGTCAACAATTACTATTTAGACCACAGTGCCAACTGGTCAACATTCCTATTTAGACCACAGTGCTAACTCGTCAACTATGTATACATACACTTAGCAAAATTATCATTACATAGGCAAGTGTGGTGCCGGGTTCGTGCCAATGGGACCATTAAAAAAAAAATTAAAATCGGTCCACGGGTCTCCGAGCTATCGAGTAACATACACAAAAAAAAAAAAAATTGGTCGAATTGATAACCTCCTCCTTTTTGAAGTCGGTTAAAAAGCACTGCCTTTTAGTAGACTACTTTATCGTTTTTATCGTACCACTGTGGTAGGAATGCGGACGAGTTGGCACTGTGGTCGATATAGGAAGGCGGACGAGTTGGCACTGGTGATGCTGACCAAGTAGCACTGAGGTCGATATCAGAAAGTGGACGAGTTGGCACTTTGGTCGAAATAGGAATGTAGACAAAAATGGGACATTGACGATATCAGAAAGTGGACGAGTTGGCACTGTGGTCAAAATAGGAATGTAGACAAAATGGGGTATTGACGACATCAGAAAGTGGACGAGTTAGGAAGGTGACGATTTAGGAATTGTAGGCTGACGAAATGGCACTGTGGACGACTTAAGAAGGTGACGAAATGAAACTGTGGCCGAAGTCATCCTGAGCCTCCTTTATAAGCGCACGCACTTGCGGTTTTTTTCAGTGGCTGATTTTAAAAACGCAACTTGCTACATTTCGATTTGCGGTTTGCAACCGCGCGTTTTTATGCATCCCATACTTCATGTATGGCAGCGCCCGCACTGCGGTTCGTAAAAAGCGGTTTTTTCGTCAGTTCGGCTCAGACAGCGGAGCAGTGAAGTGTGTTTCGCGCGATGTATTATGTCGTCGGATTATGTTATTCGCAATAATTTATCAAAACTACTAATTGACATCCTGCAGGAGTTAAAAAAAATGTCTTTGTTGTTTCGTACATCACTGTACATTTTACGAAAATTATCCCCTCAAACATCTCTGATCAGTTAGAGGATGCACCCAGTACTTATATCGGCGAAGATTTCTATTTTTTTTTATTTCTTAAATCTAAGGCCACAACACATACTGCTCTGAGGAAATCCATTGTCATACTGAACGTGAAATCCGCGGAAACGCAACCGCAGTGCGAGTTCCTCTGCGGTTCGGCGGTTTCCGCCAAACCGCAACCGCAAGAAAAAAACCGCAGTGCGTGTTAAGCCTAATGCGGGTCGCGCCTCCGCACACGACGCTCAACGTCACGCATCTTCTTAAAAACGGAGCTTTAAGATTTTTTTAGCATTTTACATGATTAGATTATCTACCTGTGTCCGTGTGGTGTTGGGTCTAGGATAACACCTCTCCATTTCTTCCTAAACATCGTAAGAGGCGACTAAGGAAATAGGTTTACGTATGCTTTAGGCGACAGGCTACTAACTTGTCACTATTATACTACCTTTTCCATCTGTTCTCAAACCTAAAATTAAGCTAGAAGTGGCTGCGAAGCGTGAAAAAGTTATAATCATGCTTTTGGCTATGTCACGTTTCGCATGCTCTGCCTACCTCTTTTGCGTATAGGCGTGAGTGTATGTGTGTTTATGTATTTTTTTCAAAGTTTGTCATGTGGTTCTATTGATATTGGCATGCGCATCGCAGCCCCCGCCGCTGCGCGGGCGCGCTCCAGCGCCGCGCGCGCAGGTGCCGCCGCAAGTGGGTCAGTTACGGTTGTTGAGTCAACTGTTAATGACTTGTTATTGTTTTGGCTCGAGGGCGATTCCCGGCAGCCACCTTATCAACGTCGATTTGCAAACTTATTAGTTTATTTTCTGTTTGTCTGTCATCGCAAATAAAGAAATTGAACATTACCTACTCGTCAATACATAATCGTGGTCAGGTGAAATATTGTACTAGGTTTGTAGCTGACATTAGAATGATGCAATGCAGTGTGTAGGTTATAAAAAAAATACACTCTCTAACCTAACATTCATGTTTGATTGGGTAGGCCGCATACAAAAGTTTTCTGAATTCATTTTCTGTATTCGAACACCCGAATGCATAAAATCAGTAGAAAATACATACATTACCTACTGACGCACACGTTCACTTTTTTCGAACAGAATAAATTTCGCAGTAAGTGTATTTTCTGATTTCTTGCATATGGATATCCGAATACGGAAACCGAATTCGGAAATCGAAGTCGGAAAACGTGTGTATCTAAGTATGTGGCCAGCTTGAATAGGTAAGTTTTTGAAGTCGAGGTAGGTATAAAATCAGTGTGGTACCAACACCAACTAATTCCTGACCCATCGCGGAACGTTGTCACAATAAACATAATAAAGATTTCCTTTGTCAAGCAATGCAATGTCACTATGACGTTCACTGTGAATAGGTTCTATGGTGGGTCAGGAATCAATTGGTTCGATGGTACTTCGAGTAAGTGCAAACGATTTCGAAGTAGGTACATAGGCTAGGAAAAGGCGGGCTTGGAAGGCAGACTAGACTGACCGTGCACAGCCTGGTCGGGCAGGCGTGGTCGCTATTATACTACCTCTACCATCGATTTTCAAAACTAAATTATGCTAGAAGTGGCTGCGAAGCGTGACAAAGAATCATGATTTGGCTATGTCATGTTTTGTGTGCGCTGCCAGCCCCGTTTGGGAACATAGGGGTGATTGGCGTGATTGTATGTATTGACTGCTGCTGCCGACGCGTTGACAGCTACCGTCGACATGTGGCGACGGCAGAAGTAGTCTTTGCCATTCACAACTTGCAGTTCGTCAGAACCATGAGGGTAGCCGATAACGACAGATGCAAGACACGGTAGATATACTGACCGTGCACAGCCTGGTCGAGCTGTCGGCGCCGCGCGTCCACGGCGGCGGGCAGCTTGGGCGCGAACCGGGCCAGCGCGCGCGCCGCGCCCGCCAGCCGCGCGGCGTCGCCGGCGCCAGCGCCCGCGCCCAGCAGCGCCGCCAGCCGCCACGCCAGCGCCTCCACCGGCAGCGGCGGCTGCGGCGACACGTCCAGCTCCACTAGCCTGCAACAACGACCCGAATGAGCATCACTCGAGACTAGTTTGAGTGTCGGAGCTAAAGAAATAAATATTGAGTAATACCGATGTGCGGATCTAAAATTAGATGACGTATCGTGAAGGATGCAAGTATCGAAGTACCGAAGTAGGTAATTAGTAGGCTATGTAAAGTATGTATTTGAATCCAATCCAGATAAAATGTATTTCCCATAGACTGTACGCTCGTGTGTATATGTACGAATCAAACCAATTGGTTCTCGAGCCATCGCAAATGGTCACAATAAACGTAATAATGTTTTTCTTTATCAAGCAAAGTAACGTCATTATGACTTTACTGTAAATAAATTTGTCGGTATTTGGATACTAGGAGATAATATTAGTTTTCCATAGTCTGCATACATTCATACAAATAAAGTGTTTCAAGATATCAGCCGCAGCGGCGACGACGCGGCTGCAGCGGCGCGGTTACGTCAGTCGCGTAATGTTTGCTGACATTTAGCGCCGCCAGCGCGCGCGCAGTGACCCCGCCGGCGCAGAGCGTGACGGCCACGGGCCCGCTGGAGGCACTTGCGCTACAAGACTTGGTAACCCAGCGGTTCGACTTGTGGCCTCTCGCAGAGGGTCGCGGGTTCAAACCCCAGGCTGAACTGAATTTTTCGGAATTTATGTGCGATATCAAATTTGATTTTACCACGTGCTATTCGGTGATGGAAAAAATGGGAACGGCGTGGGAACAATGGCCCAGCCTTTTCATACTGAGGGAAGCCTGTGCTCAGCAGTGTGACGTCATAAGGCTGGATCGTTCAGACGATGAGAAGATACTGCGTTTGCTATTAGCTGAGTAGGGAGCAGGTATTGACCGCGGCTTGCGGTACGGGAGCCCAGTCTCCACGGAGACAATGCGCGTCGCTCTGATTAGTGGCGCACAAAAACCAATGAACGGTGCGCCGTAACGGGACGGCTCTCACAGCACGCTTCCCACTGCGCCGGCGCCGGCGTCCCGCCATGCCCAGCCGCTTCACTGAATCGTTTCTCTATTCTGCATAAAAAATCTCATTCTGCACATGCTACTGTCACCACAGACTTATATCGAAATAGATGACTCAAGTGTATGTACTTCGCGTCCCAAAAGGGAGAGCAATGTTCTTCCTTCGACACGTTTTCATTCAGTTTTGTACCACTTAGATTAGGTTTAAGTTTAACTGCCTAAAGAAGGACAACTTGAAAAAGGCGGCGTCAACTTTGAATCGGTTTCACTCGGACTGTCAATTCCCATCACTAAAGCGCTCATGTGACGTTACAGTAGGTAGAGAAAAAGTGGCACGCTAGGTTTCCATACAAATGCAGGAACTCGCGGTATCTATTTCGATATAATAAGTCTGTGACTGTGAGACTGTGACACATCCTCGTCGTCGGCGCCGCCCGCGCCCGCGGCGGTTTCGGTCGTTGCGTCGTAAAGTCAACAGTTTCTGTTTGCGATTTCTTTTTTAACTCGTTAGCAAGTCTTGAACAATATTTTGTCACCCATCGTTTGAGTTTTCCTTAAATATTAAACACGTAAAGTGGTTTGTGTGTTGTTGAATGAACTGATGCATGCGCTAAGACCTCGCGAGCGCGCCGCTGTGTTCAATCACGCACAGTCAAGTAATTTGATATCTGTGCCCATTGCCTGTGCCGCTAATACCTATTTTTAATGAGTTTCATATTGCATTTCTGTTACTCTGCGTCTATCCGCTTTTTCCGAGATTTTGAAACCGAATTCCTGGAATACTTAAGTAGGTCTTACTAGATTTTGAAAACTTCGAGGCCGCAAGACCAATTTACATTTGCAACAGTAAGTTTCGCTGTCAGTACATATTTTAAGATTCTAGTGATTTCCGAATTTGTTATATACGCTTTTAGGTTTATTTATGAAAAAACACGGCGTATCTAATATTACTGTATTGAATAGGTACTGGGTACCTAAGTACCAAAAAAGCGATGAAATTTTTGAAATTTGATATTATTACGATCTGGTATGTGTCGACAATTTTATATTACGCAAATGTGAGTTTATGGGAACGAGCGGGCCTCCCCACCCTGGGCGCGCGTCTCGACAGGTTTAATTATTCATTGTTCCAATCTCTCCGCTTTCTTGTAACCAGCGGCATCGTGCTATTAGTTTTCTCTCATATTTTAATCATAGCCACTCGCGTGGATCGCCGCTAATCTCGCTCCGATCTAGCATCAGCAGCCCCACTCGCAAATCGAACATCTGTGCGCGACCACTTACAGTAACATTCTTGACATGTTCTAGATTGATAGTCATTTATAACCGAACAGCGTAAATCTAAATACGACGTAGCTGTACTAAAACCCACGTATTCGTAGAGTAGTCGTCTACAGTCCTCGTGGCCAGTGTTTTATTCGAGTGGCGAGTAAATTAGCGAGTAACAGTATCTCCTCTATTTTCATGGTTTGGTAACTAGACAAATCAAGGTTGAGACAGATTTGCTTGCTTGGCACCACATTGGCTCCGTCGCAGCTCGAGCCGTTCTGTGTCCTTCGCAGGAGACTACACTACACAACGGCGGACTTGCCTTTAACCTTTTCCACAACTAAAACGCGTGCCTAATCTAAACTCCAATAAAATTGTAAGTTCGTTCATTTGTTGCCAGCCACTAACGCATCATGGTCTCTTACGAGTCTCTAAGAAGTAGCGTTCCTCGGTCATCAAGACAGAATTAAGCGTACCGAATTAGGCATACGTACTTGGAAATTATCTTGAATAGTCAATTATTTTGCCCCGATATTTTGCTCAGCGGTGTGGCCGGACCTTAATGCTGAAACCCCGCACCAGCGAAACCGTAACCGATCTCGCCAACACGTGTCAGACTTCAGACGCATAATGTTATTCAATCCGGCCGCCGCCCGGCCGTACTCGCGTTATCTAACTCTACCACATTCATCAATGCGACACGGGAATGCAAATCAGAGACTATGAATGAAACTAAAACCACGCGTTTGGTGACAGTGACATGACATATGAGTCGACGACTGGGTGTCCGAGATAAGACGAACAAATCGAGCCGCGAGAAAGCCGTCGGCGCAGTCGCTGCGTTATACAACGCGTGTAGTAAGTACTTAATTTTGAAGACGATTTTCGACACCCGATATGTATGTAGGCGGCGCCTCATTCGATAATCGTATGATTACTTTTCTCGAATGCAGATTACTGGTCATGAAGCCACGTTTACGTAATGATAAGTGGATAAACATTGCTTGACCGGCCGCGGGTTTCAAAATGGCAGGTGGAATCGTGTTAATAGCGGCGGGTCGAGTGTTCCAATTGTTTGTGTCGTGTTTCACGGTCCTTTTCGAGAACAATAAAATTTGATTTGATACGAGTCATGCAGACGTACATACTAACGCCGGTGAAGGAAATGAGATAATTATTACGAGATCGCCACAGATTTTATTCAATGTCAGAATGATTTAAATTGCGACCACAGTAATGCTTTAAAAACGGTGACGGTACGGAATACGGTGCAATGATGCATCGTATCAGTATCGTTTTTGACGCAAGCACTCCACACCACTGCATAGAAAACCGTCATCAATATGGGAGATTCACTTCAATATGTTTAATATGGGGAACTTCACGATGCGGCTGCTTATTTTGAGCAGCAGTGTGTGGAGCATGTGTCCAAAACGGTGCGGATACAACACATCACTGCGATTCTGAACTATCACCGTTTTTTAGGGTTCCGTTGTCAAAGGGTGAAAACGGGACTCTATTACTGAGACTTCGCTGTCCGTCTGACACCAGGCTGTATCTCAAGAACCGTAAGAGCTAGGCAGTGAAATTTTCACAGATGATTATTTTCGGTTGCCGCGATAACAACAAATACTAAAAACAAAATAATGCCGGTTTTTAAGGATTGGTGTGGTCGTAAATTTAGAAATTGTATTGGCTGTCTGTGGTACCTGTTGAGCAGCGTCTCGATGAGCGTGGCGGAGTGCGGCAGCGCGTCGGCGAGCAGGTCGAGCGGCAGGTCGGCGGCGGCGGGCGCCAGCGCGGCGCGGCCCGTGCGCGCCAGCAGCGCCGCCGCCTCGCGGAACTGCCGGCCCTCGGCCAGCAGCAGCACGCGGCGCAGCGCGGCCCGCGGCGCCCCCGCCGTGCGCGCGCGCTCGCGCTCCCGCCGGATGCGCTCGCGGCTCTCGTTCATGGCGAGCTCAGCCCGAGCCCATCGCAGGCACAAGCGAACGCGCTCAGCTTCTGCAATAACAAGACGTTCAGTTGCGCAATACATAAACATAAGTACATGACGTCACGCCTCTTTCCCACAGGGGTAGGCAGAGATTACTTTGTTTCACTCGCTACGATCCTGACATACCTCTTTTGTTTCATCCACATTCATTAATCACCTCATACAAGCTCGTAGGTTGCGGATACTCTTGACCTGTTTCTAAAACGTCAGCGGTTTGGTCACGGAACATCCGTCTAGATCTTCCCCTCCCAATCCACCCATCCACATTCCCCGTATAAATTTGCTTTCATCCATCCTCTCTACATAAACGTCACGCCCAGTTCCCTGCGGGGTAGACAGAGAGAACAGAACGCCATTCACTCTTATTCTGGCATACCTACTTCTCTCACTTCACTCACTTTCATCCATCTCTTCATACACGCTCGACAGTACCGAGTATGTACTCCTAATTTGGCCTCTCTTTAGAACATCGCCGATCTGGTCGATATATACGTCCTTCGAGCGCGCCCTCGACCGACTTGCCCTGACACTTCCCTTGTCGATTTGTTTACACACCACATAGCTGCATTTACTTCATCCAATTGTTGCGCAATCTATTGGATTAAAACAATCTGAAAAACGCATTTCACACGCGTTCCCAACGGGTCGCTGCAGAAGTTGCGCTTAATTAGCTGCATCGCGTTGCGTGCGTCTGCTCTGCTAATTAACGGCGACGAGACAATGCAGCCATGTAATGTTATTATTTGAGTTAATCTTAAAGAAATGTAGCTTTTCCTGGCTTTGTGCATTCGATCTGTGGAGGCATAACTGTAGTCGAGTTGGACAGTCATGATACTCATGATATTCCCCGTTGGCCGTACTGAGTGCTGCGGGTGATCGCACGCGTCACGCTGACGCAGCGTCGCCGCCGCTGGCCGCGCTAACTGTCCCGCTCGGTCAGAGAAGCCTAAATGCGGAAGAATGCGTGTGCGACACTTCGAGCTTACGGGATTTGCGGTACGCGATCCAACTGTATGTACATGATACTGGGCTACTTCATAAACTCCCGCAAATATGAAATCATGTACTTATATGTAGGTATAACGAACTTGTAGTTAAGGACGTATAACATTTTACCAAGGCTTTATTGTTACTACATAGATACAAGTATACTGTAACAAACAATGTAACAACGAGTAAACTTTTCAACAAGAGGTCTGAAAATCAGAGTAAATACACGTGGTCCCGCCAGATATAACGATTGGGGTAGTGCCGGCACAGAACTGAGTATTTTTAGATCTCGAGTTTATTAACTATTTTAAACTGAATCGATTTGATTCCAAATAGGTAAACAACTCTAGATTTTAGTTTCACTGATTACAATTATAAAATAAGATATTAACGTGATAATACAATTCAAATCAAGGAGGTGTTCTGTGATGTTAGATGATGTTAGAAAGTTAGAAAGACTAGTTTAAATTAAGTAGAACAAGTGTGTGGGGTCAGTAGTGGCCTTAACCCGCTGCGGGACTGGTCACCAGTCCCCTTAGCATGACAGGGTACGGGTAATGATACGCGCGACATAGACTGTATCTGTCACTGTCTCACTAGAGACGTCAGAAAGTGACGAGTAGACTATCCCGCGCGCGACGCGACTAGAGCGTGTTGTCGTGCTAAGCCTATAGGGCGGCACCTGCCCCCGCGCCGGGGATGTGTGCGAGAGTCGGAGATTGAAACCGACTACCAGCAATGTGGAACTCCCTTTTGTAGCGGGCGGCCACCAGTTGCGATCTCTCTAACTATGTAGGTACACACAGTTTTGAATTGGGACCGATATTAGGACAGCTTAAGAGAATGCGGCTAACTGCCTACCGCAGGAAAGCCGTCGCTTCGGTAGTTTAAAGTTTCATTTAAATATGACCAAACGTGTGTGTGTGTGCGTGTGGAGAAACTTGCAAATTTCCCCGCGACGGGTTTGCCTCCCACAGCAAACGAGCGGGCGCGGCGGACCGGTCCCGGCTGCTCGGTGAAGCTATTCCGCCAAACTGATACATACAATATTTTGATAGTTTTAAAATCTCCTCATGTGATTGCGTAAGTTGCACCACGATTTGGAATACAAACTGTGATGGTAAATTACTAATGCAAGCAATCGGACTTATGTAGAGTCACAAAATAAAAGTTAGTTTTTCCGAGTCTGCGTACAAGTACATAGTAGGTACTTGTTTATTAAAAATGAGGAATTAACCAAAAAGTAAAGTTTGTAAATCAACGATTCTTGTTTTCAATTATGTTTCGAAACTGTTGATTTTATTAGCTACGAAGCTTTAAGTACCTATAATAAAAAAATTAATTGTAAATTTGTACCTAAAGCAGTTTACCCACCTACTTAAGAGCTGAGCTGAGGTGCCCCAGAAAATACGTACTTTATGGTGGTTTACCGTATGGTGTCGAGTTTAGAATGACACCCCTTAATTTCTTCCGTAGACGTCATTAGAGGCGACTATGGATAAATAGGTTTCGGTATGCTTTAGGCGGCAGACTAGCATCCTGTCACTATAGCGCGTATTCGCTTAAAATTGTAAAAGTGCAGAACTGGATGCGAAACATGAAATACTTAGTCCTGACTCTGACTAAGTATGATAGCTACTTTTCGTATGCTCTGCTTATCACATTTGGGAATATAGACATGATGTATGTATGTATGAATACGTATGAATGACGGTCAAACTCATAACACCACTCTCTGCGACGGAGGCTAAAACAATACTTAAATCGCTACTCGCCATTACCACTTAGCAAATGTTGTTCTCGTGTTGTTTTTAGTGTTATGGTCTGGTTGTGGGAGAAATTCGGCAGCGGCCGGTCGCGGGCGGCACACATCGGCCATAAAGCCCATAAGCGGCGCCTGCGCAGCTCTCTCCGAGAAAAGCGCCCGCGCCGGCATTCCGCGCGCGAAACACACATAAGGATTTAAAGCTTAACAGTTGATGTCGTCCTCCCATAAGCTAACCTTGTTAATTGTCATCAATGGGAGAAGTGTTCAATGTCAGAAAAGTCTAAAGAGGGCCTAGGAAGTTAGGAAGAAAGACCCAGACATGGGTGCGATGAACGTTGCAAGTTTATTGGAAGCATGATTGATACTGTATTTGCGTTTGTATGTAAGTAAAGTACTCTAAAAATTACATGGATGGGCTGAACAAAGGAAACGTACTTACCTACGTAACGATGTGTACTGTACTTTACTTTGTATGTATTTAATACTCTCACAATGATACAGGAACATGAAATGAAATGTAATCTATTCTAAGCGGAAAAAACAAGGAACTAAATCCTACATAGAATGTACTCGTAATAAACAAGATTCCATTATCTCTGTCTTTTACACAGTCTCGAACACCGATGAACAATATACACAATGAATGTGCAGTAAAAGTCAGTATAGTAAGTCTACGCCACGTAATGCAAAAAAATCTTAACTCAGTTCCAAAGTTACAGATTCATACAAAGCTTCAACTAAAGACATTGCTACCAATCTAACAGAACCACATGGACTCATTTTCCACGTGGACCCAGGTTTTTTGATCCGATGAAAAATTAAAAGTTTATTAAAAACGCCGCCTAAAGTCTAAATTATTAACAAAATCACAACATCTATAGGTGTAGACATAAAAGCAAGTTTTTCCTTTTAAGGCGATCTCCTCCAGGATCAGTTCAGTCCTAACTTCAGACCGAATATATTATTCAGAGCTATATTCCAGTGACTGTGCACCTTCTTACCCCTAACTTTTGGCCTAATACATATTTGTTACAAACAATAACTGTTAAAGTGTAACGCCCCCTCCCTAATCACTGTGCATTATTGCTCTACATGTTTAATACCAGCTCGAGGCAGGGCCAGAGCCTGCGTGCGATGAAGCACCCTGTTATCTTGTCTTCCGAAACATGTCTTTTTTTAGATGTACCGATATACTCTGTTTAACAGAGCAAAAACTCGTAAGAAGCCTAGTAATAAGAGTACGACAAAACAGAAAATTAAAACACTCCAGAAAAACAGGATCGTGTATCTCTTACGTTGAAGCTTAACTAAGATAACATAAAAGTTGCTAACTAAGGGTGGGTGGGCAAATCAGATCTCGTATGGAACAAGTAACCGTCGGGAACAATTATTTGAAATGTGGCGACCACCATGAATACACAGCGTCAGTAAGGTGCATTTGGACTAAGGATTTTTTGCTTCAAGTCAAAATTTATCGCATTGGGTATATCGTGTTATGATACAATTTTGTATGGAAAACAAATTAATCAAATTAATTAATAATAAAATTGAGATGACAGATCGGATTACCCCAAATAATTAAAATTCTTCAAAGCTTCTTTTATAAATTCATCAGCTTCTTGAAAATATTTGTATTTCTTGGCAGTAGGTACCTAACATAAAAACTAGACTGATTCATTCCATTGATTCTACATCAACGACCTCTTAAGCTATGCTAATAAATGTAAAATGGATCGACTCACCAAATTTCAATCGAAAGTAAATCCAAAACAAGAATGTACACACGCGAAGCGAACACGCGACAAGAAAAACGGCGAGAAACAAAACACGCGCGGCGCGAGTGAGCGGGCCGAGGCAAATGCAAGACTGCGGGCCGCACGCTGCGCGCGCGCCGCCGCGCCGCCCGAGCCACTCCGGCGCAGCGCCCAGAGCTTCCGAGGAGCTTTGACACCCATGGTATTGTTAACTCTGTTGATCAACGGTTGATGGTACACACTCCGTTTTGAATTAGGTACTTCGTATTTTGCTTAATCAGTCGCCTAAACTATTTGCATAATAGATCGGATTCTTACTTAGTTGGCACGTCATTTTCAATTTAGGGCCCTTAGGCCTCGTTCAACTAAACGAGAGCACAATTCACTCTTGGAATAAATCAACATTATACCTACAATTAAAAAATACTAAACTTGTTTGTACTTCAATTGTCTTTATCCATCTTATGTTTACGCTGACGCCGACTGCCCATATTTATTTTGATTCACAAACTTATGAATTGTGTTTCGCTAAGGGTCGATTCAACCAAACGAAAACAAAATTTAGTCTTGGAATAAGTAACTTTTACCCCTTTTTTCTTGTGAAGAACTTATTCCCTCGCGAGTAAACAGTGACTATATTCTCGTTTGGTTAAATCAATCCTTAATTGTAGAGTGGTAGAGTTCATTATTTTGATGCAAAGAAGGAGAGTTTTGGTAGAAGCAAACTAGGATGTGTTAGACAATTTGTTTCAACATTTAGTAGTTACAAATTGAACCCGGACATGAGCCAGGCCGTCGCAGCCCAAAACACGCAACTATTGACGGACTCTAAGCCACGGACAACACGCAAGAGGCAGCAGCAATCATAGCTACTGTCCGCCAACGCTTCAGAGAGACGTAGACGCCCCGCACAACCCGGCAACCGGCAACAGCAAGGCGAGAGTAGAGATACGCGCGAGATAGACTATCCTTGTCAGTGTCTAATTAGGGTCTCACCATATTAGTCGACGCCTTTTCGGCAAAACGCGGACGGAAAAAGCTGCATGTCAACGCAATAGGAGCGAACAAGGCGTCAAACGGCTTGGCTACCCTCAACACACACGAAACGAGCCGATTGACACCTTGTTCGCTCCTAATTGTGGCTCCTTAATGTGGGAAGATCCTTAGAGACGTCAGAAAATGACGAGTAGACTATCCTGCGCGGTACAACTGCAGCGTACTGCCGTGCTGATCCTACAGGCCGCGAATATGCACATCGACAAGACGTCTCCAATAACAAATAATAATAAAATACATACATACATACATCACGCCTGTATTCCCAAGAGGGGTAGGCAGAGCACATGAATTCAAAAATTCAGTGCCACGTCTAGCAATTTCAGGGTATCCAGATGGTTAAACGTGATATTGCAGTGACAGGTTGCTAGCCCATCGCCCACAATACACTAACCCTTTCCCAAAGTCGACTCTTACGACACCCACGGGAAGAAAGGGGGAGGTGCTATTCTAACCCGGCACCACACGGGGTAATAAAATAAATGTATCAATGTATGCATGTTACAGCTGGTTGGTTCCGCCGCGCGAGCTTTCTTCGTGAGTTACGTAAGGAAGGCTGCGTCGAGGCCGCCGCGATCAGATAACCACTAATTATCAGCCAAACGGTAATTAGTTTAAATTAGCGGCGCTGACGCATCGCCGGCGCTTCCTTCCGCCTCCGACAATCATAATTAAATGTAGATTAAAGAATCATAACAATGTTCCGCGCCAGCTAAGCCGCGACCCGCCGTGCCGCCCGCGCCCTCCGGTCATCAGTTCAATTCACTGCCTCTATAGGGGTAATCTTAACTCAAATATTGGTTATATGGGTGCATTGAACGCAAAGCTCACTAAATCTCGACATAATTATTCTATTGTACAGTTGAAACCCCCGTGTCTTGTTAGCTATCTCCAGACCAGTGCGCTTTCGCGTTCACCTTGCGTCTTCCTTTGACGCATGCCCTTGCAACCACCGACCACACTACTTAACCGTCACGCCTTATTCCCTGCGGGGTAGGCAGAGACAATATAATTACCTCTTCCATCTGTTTTTGAACTTAACAAATTATGCTAGAAGTGGCTGAGAAGGGTAAAATAGCCATAATTTTGAACTGTGTAACGTGTTTGGAAAATTTGGAATTACAGGCGTGATGTATGTTCAAAATTCACAAAATATCAATAGGTACATAGTCTAGTATACGTCTACATAATTATAGTACGGTTGAAAGTTTTCAAAGTAGTATAGACCAACTTCGCTCAGCAGTCGGTGAGTCCAATCGGCAGACTTTATGACGGCATTTTAATCAAGCAATCAAAGCACATTAACGGGCCAATAAGTCTCACAGCTGCCGTAGAAAGCTCGCCAAGAATCACGTTTCTTTCGGCAATCCGGTAAGACATAAATCAGCGACAGGTAGGACATGAAGCGTTTAAACATTTAAAGCAGTTTCCGGCGAGCGTCGATAAGTCAAAACAACTTTCATTTGATTCCCGCCGCGTGTTACGCCACCGCGGTGATGTGGTGGATGGATGGACCTTTAACCAGCTGACACCACAGATCTACATCGAAGTAGATGACTCAAGTGTATGTACTTCGCGTGCCAAAAGGAAGAGCAATAATGCACTTCATTTCACGCGAATCCATTTAGTTTTCTACGAATTACACTAGGTTTAACTGCCTAGAGATAGGACAACTTGAATAAAGCTTCGTCACCTTTGAATCGGTTCACTCGGACTGTCAATTCCCATCAACAAAGCGCTCATGTGACTTTACAGTAGGTAGAGAAAAAGTGGCACGCTTGGTTTTCATACAAATGCAGGAACTCGCGGTATCTATTTCGATATACCTAAGTCTGTGGCTGACACACACGGATCACACCCACAGTAGGCTCAGCACGGCAACACGTTCTAAGTAGTCGCGTCGCGCGCGGGATGGTCTCTGGTTAGACAGTGACAGGTACAGTCTATGTCGTGCTTATCGTCTCGCGCTCTACCGTGCTATGGGGACAGTACAGACCCTATCTCCAGCATTCCCGCCCCGCGCCGCCATGTCTGGCGCGCCGGCGCTGCTTTACTAAGTCTTTCTTTACTTGTCCAACGGCCAGTGTCTCCGAGATACCTCATCATCATTAATCTACATATTAAATAGATGTTAACTTCTCAGCTTAGTTACGGCTGTTTCAGCGTCGAAGTGTTAAATTATTAGTCAGCACCTGGCACCTAGAAACAGAAAGTAAACAAATAGTGTTTGTTGAGCTTTTGTAAGTAAACAATCTGTTGTTTTCAACATACCATACCACCACACCTGTATTCTCAAACGAAGTAGGCAGAGAACACGAAACACTACATAGGCAAAACCATGACTACGTCACGCTCCGTGGCTACTTCTAGCATATTTTGTAGGTTTTGTGTTGGCAGGTATAATAGTGACAGGTTTCTAGCCTGTCCCCAAAAGTCACCTCTTACGACATCCACGGAAGAAATGGAGAGGTGTTATTTTAAATTCGACATCACATGGAAACTGTTATTTTTATGTTAGTAAATATTAGATGCCACTGTGATAGTTCATATAGTTTTGCGCAGCGTCGCTAAGCGCCGTGTGATTCCCAGCCTTGCGCCTGGCGGCCGGGAGCTATCGCGAGTGCATCGCTCCCTGCGCGCGCGCCGCCGCCGCGTGGGAGACTTTCTCCGCGTCCCGGCACCTGCGCCGGCGCGGCACGACGCGGCATTGGCTGTTACTTTCGATTATTGACACGCATTCGTCGATTGTTCATAATGTCAAAATCAATAACTGCCATTACTGACGACCGCGGACAATCGAAGGCTGCGGGGCAATCGTGTTCGATGTTATCGATCAAACTTCAACTACACATTAGTCGGCGTATAAAACAACCGGACGGGTAATAGAGATGATGATAGGGTTAAAAATGTATCATTTTAATTAGTCCGTAAATTAAATTACGGAAAAAATAAGACACGTATTTTTTGGTTCATAAAATAATTAAACATCGAAAAATGGTTCAGATCATCAAACTTCCTCAGTTTTGGAAAATATGATTATTATAAAACAAATAACAAAAAAGGACAAGTTACTATTAACATTACAATTATATACAATATACATTTAAAATAAAACTAAATTACTACACTTAAAAAACACTTAAAATTAAACTAAAACTAAACAAAAAACTCTAAAATTGGGCCCTTGGGTAGGGTTCCCATCACGCAGGCAGCATTCCCGCGTTGAATGGCTATAGCTAGCCTTTGAGCGAGGAAGCTGCCTGCGCGAGGGTCTCCTGTTGCTTCCCTCAAGCGCTTCCCCAAAGCTGTGTGGAACCCACGAGCGCTCTTTCCCCACGGCCCGAGTGTCTCGACACCAAATGCGACGAATTCGTATTGGGTGCCCAGACACTCGTATGTGCTGACCTTGAGCCTTTCCCTCAGTGGGAGCTCGTAACGTCACGCCTTGGTAAAAATTGTACTCAAACGTGACGTCACTCGAAACTTCAGAGCACGGTATTCTCGTCATTTATTGCTTGTCAAATAAAAGAAAAAACGTGTGTACCATATTCCATGTAATCTGTCCTACGGATTACCTAAATGTTTTTTTAGTCATCTACCCAATTGTCGCAGTCGCATGTCGCGCTGTCGGGAGCATCGCGTTGCATCACGCTTTCTGAACCCGTCCATCACGTGTTGTGCAATCGGACCGATCATGCGGAGCAAGACTACAGAAGTCATCAAAAACGAATCACATACTTGGTTTTGTGTAGGTAATTACGATATAATGATAACTATTGGTGATCGGAGTGTGCCCAGCAATGGCCGGCCTACTCCGGATGCAATCTGAGCGTTTCCGCTCGTCTTTGCGTCCCTGCGGCGCGGTTGCGGCGAAGTTTTCTCGACTCGTAAAGATGCGGTTGGGTGAAAAGAATATACAGGCAAGGGTTTACTCAGCTACTGCTACGCTAAATCATATCCTCGACATAAGAAAAGGCATGCGCCAAAAGACAACAAAACGTTTAAACCCAAGATAAAGCTGGCGAGTTTAAAACCCCCGTGGAATACACCGCAAAGTACGAAATTATGCCCTAGAATAAGTATGCCGCTAGTTACACGGTTTGCAACGAAGAACTTAGAACACTGGATTATGTAACTATAAACGCGGACTTAAACGCAGCAACACTCTGTTTAGGATCAAAGCGCTAAGTGAAAAATAATGATGTTTATTTACCTCACGAGTGCATTCTTGTGCCGTAATAGCTGTAAGGCTCTACACATTACCGCAGTTTTTGAATAGACATAAAACATATTATTATATTTACCTGTGTGGTGTCGGGATAGATGAGCACCTCTCCATTTCTTCCATGGATGTCGTAAGAGGCAACTAAGAAAATAGGTAGGAATACTTTAATCGACGGGCTAGCAACCTGTCACTATTACGAGCTCTTCCATCTGTTCTTTAGTCATTGTTTCGTGTGCTCTGCCTACCCCATTAGTGAATACAGGCGTGATGTATGTATGTAAAACTATGCAGATGCTTGTTGTGCAATGTTTAGGCTGACATTGACATCAAGTATACATCAAGTATCAGCCAAGAGATAGTATACATCATCATAGGGGGCGTCCATAAATTACGTGAGGTGTTTTAGGGGGGCAGGGGGTCGAGTCAAATCTCACCTAATCTCACGTTGGGGGGAGGGGGGGTCACGGCAAATATCACGCAATTTTTTCTTGTTTGAAACAAACAAAAAAACGACTATTTTGGTCCATTTAATCCAGATGCCTAAGGTCTTAAAAACCGAAGTGAGGATGTGGATGGCGCTTTACGTTTGACACTTCATGGGTGTATCGGAACGAAGAACAATTTACTTTTTTTTTAAGTTACGTCATTGACTTTATTTTTTCTTTTCAAATAAATATGTTTTTTCTTTTTACAATAACAATCCAACGCGTTTACGTAACAAACCCACATTTTGAAAAATCTCACGTGAGATTTGGGGGGTGGGGGAGGGGGTTGAATAAAATCTCACGACATCTCACCAGGGGGGGAGGGAGGGTCAGAAAATTGAAAAAAACACCTCACGTAATTTATGGACGCCCCCATACGCGCATGAGCATAACCCGATGTGCGCATACATCATGCCGGGCCGCCGCGACCCGCCCGACCACTCTCGCCGCACTTTCGCCGCCCGCGCAGCGACACGAGTCTTCCCAAGTGGCTCAGTTGAATCAATTACTTAATATCTTGTTTTTTGGTTCTTTAGTCAGACTGTTGCTTCTATTGACCTGCTCGACTCCCGGCGTGCAGACCCAGAACCTTCCCTTTGGTCTGTCTCGACGTCGCTGCCCACACTAGCTGGTTAATCTCGGGCACATACTTGTAAGAAATAAGGATGTAAATAACTGGTTTGGAAACTCGTTCTTTAGAACTCAAACGCTATGTTTCACAGCATAGGTGAAGTTTCTGTAGTAAATTGTTTTGATTTATTACAACCAAGGAAATAGGTTAAGGTATACTTTAGGCGACAGGCTAACAAATTGTCACTATTACACTTACCGGCCAACATTTTATATGCTAAAAGTGGCTTCGAAACGTGAAATATACATGGTTTTGTCTATGCAGCATCTCGTGTGCTCTACCTACCCCATTTAGGAATACTGGCGTGATATATAATATGTATGGTACAGGTACAGTGTGTTTCGGAGCGGCACGATTAGAATCCAACTGGATTTCAGGTGCCTGTTGGTCTAGGGTCCGGCGGGCAGCGGCAGGCGGGGGTCCACCTTCATTCTAATAGCTGTGCTTTCAGTGCTATTTCAAATACTAGCTGTGACGGGACATTGTCCTCGAGGAAAAGTTATTTTGGATAGCCTTTTCAACCCCTTGCAACTCTTTTTTTGCTATATAAAATGGACTCGGAGTGGAGGATTGTGACGTGACTTGGTCTTGTAACCAGATAAAATTATGTTGTGGTATCCTCGTCATTTTTTGTTTGTGTAAAAACGGAAAGACAAATTCAAATACATACCAATCGTTTTTAAAATACTTGACTGGCGGACTAATTATTTTAAATTTGATTCGCCATTTTACAGTTCTATCTAAGTATGCTAAGACCATCCCAATAAAACGTTTAAAGCTTTGGCCTGAAATGATTCACGCGATGCGGGTCACCGGCAGCAAAGTATCACGCGGCCCTCGCGCGTTTCATCTCTCTCCAATTAATGGCAATAATTACAAATCGTTTGCCGCCGCTCCCACGCCGGCCGCCATTGTCTCGACTGACCGACATAGCGTGCGTGGACAGTTGGGCAGTGGCGTCAGCGACGCTACCTTCGGTGACGCGGCAGGTGCCAGCTGCAGGTGGAGGCTGCGCTGACGCCTCTTTCCCGAGCTTCCGCACTTTGTCCCGAATTCGATTAGTACGTACATACAATCATGCCTCCCCAAACGGAGTAGGCAGACCACACGAAACGTGACATAGATAAAACCATAACTATTTCATGCTTCGTAGCTACTTCTAGGATATTTTAGATTTGAAAACAGATGGAAGAGGTATAATAATGACCAGAGATCGGAAAAAATTGCGACATTGTTTGCAATTATGTGGACATGACTCCAAAATTAAGCAAAATGTTATTCAGTTAATTATTTTTTTACATGCAAACATACATGCATATAATCACGTCTACGTTCTAAAATGGCGTAGGCAGACCACACCAAACGTGAAATAGACATAACCTTGATTATAACTATTTCACGTTTTGCAGCCACTTCTAGCATCATTATTTTAATTTTGTACTTGACATATAATTTGATTCCTAGTCAATAAATACAAAATTTTGTGAAAATATTGGTTTATTAAAAAAAAAATTGACAGAATTTTTCCAAATCGTTATTTATTGATTATAAGAAAATAAATATTTACGGAAACTATACCCATTTTAAATATGAACCTTTTGCTAATAATTATTTTTGTAATTAATCGTCGTCGTAACGTCAATTTTTTTAAGTTATTATATTATAGTATATACGTGCTTATAAGCACTTTATAATTTAACTATTATCGCCAAAAATTCAAATTATATTTCAATGAATAATTAATTAGCAGTTTGATTAATTTTGGAGTCATGTTCACATTATTGCAAACAATGTCGCAAAATTTTCCGATCTCTGATAATGACAGATTGCTAGCCTGTCCCCTAAAGCATAGCTAAACCTATTTCCTTAGTCGCCTCTTACGATATCCATGGAAGAAATGGAGAAGAGTTATTAAATTGTAACCCGACACCACACAGGACTCTATTAGTAAACTCCGCGTTTTAATTTAATTGCTAAATTGAGAAACGAGACAATCAAACTGTAAGGCCTCTCTACAGAGCGGCGCGCCTCATCGTTCGCCTCCGACAAGTTTTTTTACTTTTATGATAAATGATATTGAATTCGAAAGCGATATCAATTAAGATAGCTTCGTGAAGGAATCCAACCGCGAGTGAGCATACTACATACATGTATGTTTATGTAGTATGTATGTGTATGTTCTCGGACCCCGTGTGAACTCCGTCCGTGGGTCCAAGTAGTGTTTGGCTTTTCATAGAGTATTAAATTGCCCTCATAAACACATCTCCGTTTTGTCGACAGTCAGCAGTAAAGTTGTCAATTTACGTTAAGTAAGTATTACCCTAAATTCCTGAACTTAATTGAGGGCCGTAATCCGTCCGATGGAGTCCATAGGGCCTTCTTTAATAAAATAAAGTAAAACACTAAGTAGCGACCAACAATTTAAATTCTGTGTCTCTTTTGCTGGCATAATGTGATTTACAATAATCATTGCCGTGTTGACGTCGTCGTGCCGGCTGTTGGGGTGAAATAAAAGTGTAAAAGTAAGTTTATTATTTATTTAACGACGAGAACCTGATATGATCTTATACTAGAACTAACATACATTTTGAACAAGACGAAACTATGTAACGTAGTAAACAGCTGGTAGGCTACTCGGAGACGGTGACGGTGAGCTGCTTGGAGCGGCTGGACTCGAAGCGGTCCATGGTGCGGATGTCCAGGATCATGCAGATCGAGCCCGCCAGCGCCAGCAGCATCACGCCCGCCACCATCAGCCCCGACCTGAACAGAATCGGCCTCGGTCAGCGAGCGGGCTGTGCCGGCGCACGGCGCGCGGTAGTCGAGTGTTTACTTATTTAATTTTAATATAGGTATATAGTTTGAAGAATGCAGTAAGTAGGTAGTAGATAGTTATACGTTGTAGTTATAGAGTAGCTTTGTTATTTATATGTATATGTTAACGTTGCAGTTTAGTGTAATCTGGTTTTCTCCGACGCTTATGCTCATTTAATTTTCAGGGCTTCGCTGAAAACCAGCGTTGCTGCGCCTTAATGATGCAGCAACTGATGCTGAGCGACGGCCCATTTGTCGGTTCTCTTGTGTCACCAAAACATACTGTCATAGTTATAAAATTATTATTTATTTGTGTTTGGGGACCTAAAAATAAAAATAAAAATTTATTTCTTTCTTACCAGATGGGAGCCGTGGTGAAGCCCACGCAGTGGAAGGCGTCGGCGAACTGCTCCGTACCCGCCATGTACGGCTGCATCTGCAACCGAGGGAGGAGTCAACGTTAGCAGCGTTTAGCAAGAGGAGGCGCGGGTGCAGCGGCGCAGCGAGTGGAGCCGGCGTTAGGGCCGTTCCACACAGCGCGTTGCGTCATAGCTACGTCGATGCAACACCAGCAAATAGACATGCGAACTACTGCGATACGAAGTTATAAGAACAAATCCCGGCAATTTGAATCGTTAGTTCCTGCGATGCGGCGTCGCACCGTATCGCATCGCAGTTTTGTGTACAAGCCCTTTGCGTTGTATTACATAAAAATAACCAAAGGACACGGCGTGCTGCGTCGACGCAACGCACACATATGACGGACAGCAGCTCCCGCGACGACGCGGGAAGGGTTGTACTCGTACGTACTGCGATGACACAGCGCCTGTGTGGCTGGTCGTGGTCATGCGTCAAAATATTTCCGTTGCGTTACCTGGATGTCGGGGAAGGTGAGCGTGGCGCCGTCGCCCTGGTACACGAGCGGCTCGTCGCAGCGGTAGGCCTTGCCCAGCACGGCGGCCGGCGCGGCGGGCGGCGCCGGCGGCAGCAGGCTGACGGTGGCGCCGCGCAGCTTCACCTCCGCGCCCACCGCCGCCCACCAGCCGCCCGCCTGCTTGAAGCTCAGCTCCAGCGTGATCTGCAACACGACAGTGCACACTGCCCGCCCGAGACGCCCGCGGACGCCAGGGGAGGATACGGTGCAGCGCAGACGGCACACTTTTTGTGCGATCGAATCTGCGGCGCACAAAAAGTCTGCATGGATTGTATGCATTGTACGGCGGACTTTTTGTGCGTCGTGTGCGTTATTGCATATAATTGCATAGGTTCTATGTTCTGTCGTCTGCGCAGCACCTACACCTCACGTATGATCGGTATGATACGGCATTCGCACAGCACAATGCAACATCGCATGTTAAATAAGTAATAGACACATACAACAATTCGAACAAAGATAATGGCACTCCCAATTTAACAGAACAATGAGCTTATAAGAACCTCTTCGAATACTCATAAACTGTGTAGTGTTCGTTAAATGGAGGACGTTCTTCCGAACTAGATGTAGATATTACGGAGCTTTCATGAATCGGTTCTTATAAACAGTACGCAAAAAATACAGTGTGGTAAAGGGCTGGTGTGGCGTTACCTTATCGCGGGAGGTGCCGGGCACGGCGAAGTTGACGACGAGGTTGGTGTAGAGGCGCGTGGAGCGCACGGTCTGCTCGCCGGCCAGCGCGTCCAGCTGCATGCGCGAGCCGTTGGCCAGCACTAGCTCCGGCCAGCCCGTCGACCGCACCAGCGCGCCCTTGCCGGGCTGACCTGCAAAGCACAATCATCATCGCGTCCAGATCAATCACCCGTGCCATTTAGGGCCGCATCCACAAACGCTGCCACTAAAAGCTAGACGCAGCTACAAAAGTAGTTGAAGCGCACGACAGCCACTGGTTTAGTTCTGACGTTAAGGGCCACAAGAAGCGAGCAGCGTCAACCGTGTATGGCGAGTCCATATAAAATGAATGAAGACTACAAGAAATATGCCAGTGATAGCGGTTTGTTGATGTGCCCACCCTTAGACCCTTACCTGAAGCGTTGAACAGCGCATAAGGCAGCTTGACTTGCGGCTTGGCAGCGCGGTCTTCTGTGGGCGCGGGCGAGGTCGAGGACGCGGCGGGGTCGTCGGCGCCGCGCCGCACGCGCGCCCACTCGCCGTCCGGGTAGTCCGACGGCGGACTCTGCGACACCGAATTGCCTGCAAATACGACAAGTAACGAAGTCTGTCTGCAAAGACGAGAGCTTGTTCCTACTAAGTCGTCTGTCGGGACGATTTTTTATCGGGTGTCGCCTCTGTTCACACTAGTCGGTTGTCACCCACGGCAGTATGAATGCGTGACTGAACGGGCGGGAGGTACAGGGGGTGAGACTTGGGCGGAATCGGTCCGACATCCGATATTGTGTGAGCAGCGCGGGCGACACGATTTTGTATTGGTGTGATATTTTATGTCGGATCCGACACAAAATCGTTGTCGTTGGTGTGTGAACAGCTTCATATAAATTGTTCAGCGGGTACGACACCCGATAAAAAATCGGCTCGACATCCGACATAGTGGGAACGAGCTCTAAGCGCGCCACAGGATCGCAAACAAATCATGAGATACTCACCGAGAATGCCGAGCACGCGCCCGACTCCATAGATGTCCTGGAGGCGGGCGAAAGTCTCCGTCATCTGAGCATCGCGCTCGGACCAGGGGCCCTGCAGCGTCAGGACCTGGAAAACAAACGAAACGATCCGTCACTAAGGTGATGAGCTACTCGCGCTTGGATAGAGGAAGACCAAAACTACCGTTAGCTCACTGCCAGTCGACTCTGGATCCGAGCGTGTTGCAGGGATGTAGAGGCGACTGCCGCCGCGGCAGGGCGTGGATGCACTTTATATAGTGCAGCCCCCGCCCGTCCAAGCGCCCTATCGACCGCCGCCGCTGCGCGCGCAACAGGTGGATGCAACGGGTGGCCGGGGAGTTAAACTGCACGTCCTACGCCCGGGCTCCTTACATTTCGCATGTTACGTAACATATATACATCACGCCTGTATTCCCAAATGGAGTAGGCAGAGCACATGAAATGCTACATAGACAAAACCATGGCTATAATGTTACACGTTTCATAACCACTTCAAGCATATTTTTTAGGTTTTAAATTGGCTGGTATAATAGTCGCACTTTACAAGAATTAAAAATGTAACTTAAAACCTACAGTACCTATGCGGACCGGACTGTTCGTCATTGACTTCACGTTAAATTAGGATACAAAAATATTTATAGAACCAGATAAAGCTTTTTTAATGAAAATCTGTCGATCCTAGGGTATCACCTAGGGTCGGGTAGGGTGTAACTTAGAACAAAAATCTCACGAAAGCATTTCGATAATCGTCATGAGTCCTGACCTAATTTTATTACCAGAAATTAAAGTTCACGAAATCTTGAAACTAGAATAACCCGACTGTGAAATCCAATATTTACAAAATTTAAATGATTACGAGGTACAATTATAAAGCTGGAAATATGCAAATAAGAACGACAATGGCGATGAATTATAAGAATGGAAATATTGGGAACTAAGTAAGCAGGCAGACCCAATTCACAACTTATAAATGGAAAAAAAATAAGAAAGCAGTTCGGCTAAGAAGCGAATCATTGAATCTTCTGGAGTGTACTTCCAGTTTCTAGTTGTCATCACTCCCTCTACACTTGTCGTGTTTAGTTACCGTGTATTAACGGCTACCAAGTGATTGACAGCTTCAACCTCTTAGTTTACATAATGTGGAAAGTAAGAGTTACATCAAACCGATTAATCATGGCGATGCGCCGCCGCGGGAAACCGCGTCGTCACCTCGCGTCTACCACTTTTGACAAAAGTTTCTATGAAATCAAAGTATCACTAAGGTTGACATGACACGGCGTGACGTAAATACAATAACGATAAGGGAGCCTGTGTGGTTGCAGGATAGAATAACACCTCTCCATTTCTTCCGCGGATGTCGTAAAAGGCGACTAAGAAAATAGGTAGGTATACATATTTTATGCGACATGCTAGCAATCTGTTACTATTATACCTGCCAACTCAAAACCTAAAAAAAAGGCTAGAAGTGGCCACGAAATGTGAAATAGTCATAGTCTTGTCTATGGTACGTTTCGTGTGCTCTACCTAGCCCATTTGGGAATACAGGCATGATGTATGATGTAGGTATGATAAGGGGGCTATAGTCACTGTCATAATAATTATGGCAAGAGGAAATCGACCTTGTTGTTTTATTAGGTTCAAAATGAACATCGATCTTATGGGAGAAGACCAATTTCTTAGCCGACTGTACGAGCAGACGCGCTGCCACGACTCTTACTCAATACCGCGTCAATTAGTGGCCTGTCGGTCAACACTGGTCAACACAGACATATCAAGGAAATCGACAGCAATCGACAAAGGTAACGAACGCGTTATAATATCAGCGTAAGTGTACGTAGACTGGCACTTGCATACATTTTTATTCGTTTTAGTGTCGGACACTGTCGGCACTTCCATCAATAGCAATAGAAATGTCGAACATTTACGTAAGTAAGTATTATATATGTGAATACTAATTACTTTATCAGGTGCGAATGTGTTTTGCTCGTAGGAACTAACAATGTAAGTCGAAAGTAGTAGCGGAAACTGAAATAAAACAAATGCGAGTTAACTCCTGCAGGATTATGTGAATTCTTATTTAAATTATCACTGTGCTGGGTACTGGGATATTTTAAAAAAATGTTTTCATTGTCTTCTGCTCAAGTAGAGATCTGTAGCTTAACTTTCTTTCCCAGACACAACAGATCGTCAATCTGTCAAACTTGACAGCTGACTTACTCACGGTTACGTAACCAGGTCCAAGGTCACCAACGCAGTCACAACACTGAATCACGAATGTTTAGGGAATTGAATCCTGCGAATGTCGTCACTAGCATCCACTAAGGCGCTAAGGCTTTTCACAGACGAACTGCAAGTTGTGAACGGCAGAGGCTACATCAGCAGGCGCCACACGTCGACGATAGCTGTCCACGCGTCGGCAGCAGCAGTAAATACGTCGAAAGCTGAAGTAGCCTCTGCCGTTCACAACTTGCAGTTCATCTGTGAGAAGGCTCGGCTCAGCTACCTGCGTGTCGTTGCTGACATAGTCAGGTCGCACGTCCAGGAAGCCCTGCGGCAGCTGCAGCGCGGGCGCGCGGCGCAGCGCCGTCCGCAGCCGCGGCAGCCGCGCCGCCGCGCCCGCGCCCGCGCCGCCGCCCGCGCTGCCGAACACCACCACCGCCGCCGGCTCCGCGTACAGCCGCGTCAGCTCGTCCTGCGTCAGGAAGCGCAGCGCTGGCCGCCGGTACTTCTCCAGCGATGGCGGCCCGAAGAACAGGAAGGGACCTTCGAGGTTGGCCTGAGCTGCGGCCACCAGCGTCGCCAACCCCAGCCCCACCAGCAGCGCCGTTCGCCGCATCGCGCGCTCTAAGCTTATCACAGCACAACACACGCGCGCGAAATACTACCCGTCACTTTCCGACGTCTCTAGTTAGACAGTGACAGGCATAGCCTATCTCACGGGCATATCTACTCGCGCCTTGCTGTGCCAAGCCAGTTGCGACCCGCAAATCCAACCAATATGGCGGTATCGACCCGCGCCTGCGCCCTGCGCGCCGTCGAACTGCGCACTCGTCCGTTCCGGAGGTCACGTGCAAACAGAGCAACAGATGAAAATTTTACTTGTTTGAGTAACGGTGATTGATTCTCTGTGCTAACTGGAACATAATGTATCTCCTTATCATACATTTCTGCTTACCTAACTTTGTTGTGACATAGTTTATCTTATTGTATCTCGAGGAAGGTTGAACTTGACCCTCCTATCTCTGTTACCGACAAATATGCAAATTGCTCTTTACTATATCTAAGTAAACCATAATCCCATCAAAAACATTCTGTAAAAAATCTACCCAAGTCTCGTTGAAGCTGCTTGTTTATCTCTAAAAAGTAATGAAATCTAGACATAGTTGTGCCAAGTCTAAGGTTCCTTACTGCGATTTCGTTATTATTATAGTTAATTTTGTGTGCCTTGGCCGTTGAACATTTTTTATACGTTAGTGGGTACAAGTCAATTTTGTTAACATGTAATGTTGCAACTACCTTGTTTGTTACGCGAGATAATAGCCCATACTGGTATGGGTAATTGGTATAAAGTGTTCAACGGCCAAGTCACACAACATTAACTATAATAATAACGAAATCGCAGTAAGGAACCTTAGACTTGGCACAACTATGTCTAGATTTCATTACTTTTTAGAGATAAACAAGCAGCTTCAACGAGACTTGGGTAGATTTTTTACAGAATGTTTTTGATGGGATTTCACTTCTTTTTGTAGAAACGTGAGCATATTCATTAATTATGTTAGACTTTCTTATTTTACACATTTACTTATTTTTGCAAATTATCTTTCTTTTTTTTTACGGTTTTGATCTTGTACAGTAGGAACAGTTTTTCGTATTGCCTATTCGCGTTCCTTAAATTAGAAGATGTGTCTCTCTACGCTGGATTTTTGCAATTACAGTCGACTTTTTTTATGTACCAGAGCAGCTCAGGGTCTTCATCAGATACTTCAGACCTCAGATTTTTGACATCAAATGAAGCGACCCACTAAGTTGAATATTTTTTGGAAAGGAGGTATGTCGATCTCTATAGTAGTTTGGTTGGGCTCTAGTGTTTTCACCAGGTACTCCAGATCTTCGATTATCCTAGTTTTTACATTTTTCCCTTTATGTAGTCGTTAATCCCTAACCATGTACCAAATTTCAGCTCTCTGAGTTCACGGGAAGTACTAGTTCTATTTTGATGATCATGAGTGAGTGAGTGAGTGTCGAAAATGCGAAACTTTGCTTTCGCTTAACTTCGGAACTGAATTACCTACAGACTTGAAATTTTGGATTTTAAGTATGTAGTTATAGCTCACTAGATAACGAAAATTTCAGCCTCCTAGTATTATCCGGAGGTTCTCAAATAGGGGCCTGAAAATGCCGCGAAATGGTTCCAGTAAAGGATGGTACGGCAGTGCTTGCTTTGCGCTCGACTTGGTGGGGGCACTGCCGTGCCCCCCGATGAAAGCTTTAATTTTACGGAAGCCAAAGTGCCTGCTCTGAAAGGATGGATTTTTATATGAGAGATAGATAGGTAGTAGGTACTTTGAAATATGTAAGAAAAGAGTAGAATTGACGGAGGGGTGTTTATGGATAAAACTATGAAATAAAACCACTCCTCTGAAAAACTAAAACTCAAATAAACGGTGCACTTTTTTGTCATTACAAAAGTCCAGGTTTGAATTTTGGTTTTGTTCCTCTTCGCCTTCTCATTTTACAGTCGGACATTATTTGATATTGGGTAAACTCGTTCCCTAAGGTAAAACTCGCATTTTGCAACAATCGGACAGCCAGTTAGCTAATAAACATGAGTTTTAAATGGCACTTAAATAATTAAGAATTGTTTTCCCAAGCTTTGCTTTCTCCTTTCACCGCGGCGCTCGCAGGCTAATGATTTATTTATTCTCGATTGATTGAGTCATTGTGGATGTAATCAGGCAGCTAATGATTCAATAAGAATCTCTTACTTTCATAATGGAAGCTTTGGTAATCCACCATTGAGTGAATTAGTATTATATGGTTTCATTTATTCACATTTCGACAGTGCTGAAACACTTAGGCAAGTACCTATTATACGTAAATAATGATTTGATTGAACTGCTTGTTATGTTCCTTCGACTGTTCCAACACCAGGGTACGGACAGCTGTTGAGAAAAGTAACCCCCTAGTAATGGAACATTGTATGGGCGGGGGGTTACCTTTCTCTGCAGCTGACTGTACCTACATATATGAATAACTGCATCTAATATCAGCATCCGAAGTTACCGACGTAGCCCACCGCTTAAGCACGCTGAACTGAAGACCATTTGTGACCCAAAGAACTGATAACTGTTGGAGTAAACGAGTTCCTGAGGGGAGAAGACAAGTTAGCAGATTGTCACTAATATCTCTTTCATATGTTTTAAACTTTTAAACCTAAAATTCCGCTAAAAGTGGCTACAGAAAATAAAATACTTACCTATTAATAGTTTTGTCAATGTAACGTTTCGTGTGTTCTGCTTCCTACCCCATTTGGTATTACAGACGTGATGGTCTGTTTGGTTTATGTCATTATCGTCGAGTAAACACAAACTTTACGACCTTTACGTATGTACATACGTTGCTCGTACGAGTATAGGTACTTCACTCATTCACTAGAAATAAGTACCATCAAACCAATTGATTCCTGACCCACCATAGAACCTATTCACAGTGAACGTCATAGTGACATTGCATTGCTTGACAAAGGAAATGTTTATGACGTTTATTGTGACAACGTTCTGCGGTGGGTCAGGAATCAGTTGGTTCGATAGTACCTATCCTAGTGAATGTTACAGGTCTCAAAATAGTTGTAATGGAGATCGTTGTTCGCTTTAACAAACGTTAATGAAAAGCGGCGAGCACGCCTTGCTCCCCACCGGCAAGTGTATTAAATTAACATCAACATCTTCACGTTTTCGGGCGCCTGAATTTCCCAACTAGCAATGTTTTATCTAATCGCAACATTGTGACCCTTGATGACAAGGCCACCTGCACAAAACAAATCGGGGTTTCTTTCATAAGGGACGTAGTTAGTAGTATAGTGATCGGCAATAACTTTGGCAAGATTCTAAGTGGTGGGGGTAAGTGAACTTGCTAAGTTTATTGCCAACCACTGTACCTATTTTTAGTGTCCGACCGAAGCTTCGGCTTCGGCTTCGACTTCGGCTACCTTCGGCCAAAAAATTAACCTTCGGCCAAACCTTCGGCTTCGGCCCAAATTTGGCCGAAGCTTTGCCCGAAGCCGAAGGTTTGCAAATTGTGATTTAAAATTGAACGAACGATGCCAGAGCGAGACGGATAGTGCGCAGCGCTTAGCAGAACAGCGTTTCGCCGACCCGATCGCATTGCTTGGAGTTAATCTTATAAATATTGTATTGTATTGTATTGTATGACTCTTTATTGTACACAAAAACACTTACAAAAAAAAACAATTAGAACGATAACAGCCTTATGCACAAAGGCGAACTTATCCCCGAGGGGATCACTTCCAGTTAACCTTCGGGTGATTGACAGGATATCTTGATAGAGTAAATAACACATAACATAACAACATAAACACACTTTTTTTACTATTAGCAAATTCTCTCATTTCTTTGGGTCAACAGTCAACACACCTTCGGCTTCGGCTTCGGCCGAAGGTTTTCATGAAAGCCGATTAATCGGCTTCGGCTTCGGCTTCGGCCAAAATTGTACCTTCGGTCGGACACTACCTATTTTGTGGTAAGGGATGTACGGTTGAATTTAGAAACAATAATATACAGATATTATCTGTAGAAGCATGGAAGCAAATGCCCAGTATATTAAATATAGAAAACAAAAACAATTGAAGAATTTCACTATAATGACACGTGACCTTCTTTACAAAAATCGTGTTTAGGTATACTTGAACTCTCAAGCTCGGGTGGGAGCCACAAGAGCGCTCCAAATCCAACATTTGAACCTTTATACATTGTTCGTTCTCCCGTGCCACGTGGTGCCGTGTCCTGGCGACCAATAATCTAACGCCGCCGGCCTGGAGCTGCGGCTATTTCGGGCAGCGGCCGCCGCCGACTGTTCGGCAGCATCGGAAGCTACGAGCCGAGGGAACACCCCGCATGCATTTTTGATTATAGTCGAAAAACGGTAACATGAAATCAGTTCGCCAAGCCTGGCTGCCTGTGCTAAGTGACGTTGCAAAATACGCGTGGTTTCTCTTTGACTATAATGTAAATACGGTCAAAATGAAACCGTATAGGGCCGATTCACCAAACGAGGATAAAACTTAATCTATTATAGGAATGAGTCACTATTTCTCGCGAGTAAATCATGTTTTTACATGAAAAAGATTAAAATAAATACGTGTTCTTCTCGTTCGATCGAATCTCGATCGAATCGACCCTTAGGTAATTTATTTTATGTTGATATTATTATTAGTAGTACATAAAAAAAATGGAATCGGCTTTTTAAGGCCACCCGCGACTGACCGCGGTTATAAAAAATTGCCTCATTTTACAAGAGGCTAGGCAATTAACATAGCCGCATTCTTCTCTGTATTTTCACATCTTTCAGTGAGCATCTGTAATTTTTGCTTTGGGAGCACGTACATTTATCGGTCGAGTCGAATGAATAAAACGAGCGTGATTGGAATGTACTAATGGAGGTATGTTTTATTATTATTTATTATTATTTCAAAAAGTGTGCGATGATGGCGGCGAGCAGCAGCGCGGCGAGTGCTGGCGCGGCGGCGGGCGGCGCGCGCGCCGGCTGCGGCGGGAACAGGCTGCCCGTCGGCTCCTTCTCTATGATACAACAAACTGATTTGAGCATTCAGTTCCACCACTGAACAGACGACTGACCGAGCTTTGATACTAAATTTTTTGAAATTAAATGTGGAAACGTCTCCTATGAAAAAATCTCTCTCCAGGCATATGTTTTGCCTGTGAGCCGAAGTCCTCAGAGAGATTGGAAGTTGTATTTATGCAACCGATCATCGAAACATCGTTAGCGCGATGAACATTTCGACACTTGGTGACGTTCGGGTAGAACTTCTATTTATGGACGATAGATAGCTCTAGGGTCGCTACACCTTCAACCTCATGAAAATTACGAAAATACTCGTAGTATGACGAATGGTTCATCTTGGGAAGATTGAAAATTTTCATGCAAACGAAACAAATGCTAAGTAGGTACATGATACTCTACGTAGAAAGGAAATTAATTACTACGCTTATGTGAATTAGCAGAATTCACAACATGCATTTAATTTTTTTCAGCTCACAGGCATCGGTTCATACTAAAAGGTTTATAGTCCCCGGCAAATAAAGTGGCGAGATTTTAGCTATTCCATGGAAAAAGTTATGCGAGAACTTACTTTCACTACTTACTTAAAAACCAAGTTACATTCTGGAGACAGTACTTTAGTTAACAGTAGGTTGTACAGATTGTAGAGAGGAGCGATGTGGGAGCGTATAGAAAGAACAACTGTTGCGTAAAGACTCTCTTTAATTACACTAACCCAAGCCTTATATAGAGTAACATAGTGAGAGAGTGTGAGTGTGGCGTAGCCCACACTACACCTCCCCCGTTTTTGGAAAAAAAAGAATAAAAAAAAATGTATGATATTAACTGCTTCTAAAAACACACCAAACTAAACTAAAAACAAACAAAAAAAAATAGCAGAATACTTAACTTAACCTAGAAACCTGAAACCGAGTATACAAACAGTTTCACTAATAATAAATCTAGTTAACATATGCCAAAAAAAAACAGAATACTTATAACATAAACTTCTATATTTGCACGCTTTGTTGACGAGAGATACATTAGTTTATTTTTCTTTAAAAATATTAACTTTTAAGTATTCATACTGATGTGTACTGTGCTCTGTTTATTTTCAGTGACGTGACAAACGCGCTACCGTGCGGGTGCCTGTGTGACAGCAAAATGTCGAGTTCTAAAGTATTGAAGTGCGCAAGTTGCAATATTGTGATAAACGAGTTGTTGGCATTTGTTCAACATAAAATTGAAGTGATGGATAATGATAGCATCATTAGGCTGTGCGTAACATCTTTCACAGTTGAAGATATAGTGAACGCAAAGTCGTTACTTTTTGAATCTTTGGTAACGGATAAACGAAAAATATCTCGAAGAAAAGATGGAAAGTCTCAACGGGATATGGAAGATATTATTATGTTGTTTAAAGACACGGACCCGGAGTTAATACCCATATTTGTTGCAAAAGATTTGCATAAATTGCCCCCAGTGACATTTGATCATATTGATGTCACACGCCTACTGAAAGATTTACTGATTATGCAGTCGGAGATAAAATTGATTAAGGAATCGTACGCGACAAATGAACGATTAGAAGAAGTCAAGACAGCGTGTTTAGAGGGAAAATTGGCTTCGATAGTAAATAGTCAAAATATAAATATGAAAAGAGGTGGGTACATTTTAAATAATATGAACATGGACAGCGGGCCGATCGGTATGATTCAGTATGGCGATTCCGTACCGGACCATGTAGATGTTATCGACTCGAAATACGAAAATGTTAATAGCCCGTCTCTTTCCCCACCACGGCATCGGTGTGATGCGCAGCAACAGGCAGCGGTCCGCGGAGAAGGGGAGAGCGAGAACGAAAACGGGTTAAAGGTCGATAACGAGCGGCGGATACAGACCTTAATACCCTTTCCAGAGCAGCGTTCGCCGTTAATATTACAAGA
>BHDV01068117.1:0-11296 GCA_005406045.1 Adoxophyes honmai
AGATCCCGAATTTGAGATGATTATTCACGAGCGGTCTCTAGGCCCGCACGTAGGTTGTTATTTTACAGAAATTGGACGTAGGTGGCTAAGGGTTAAAATAAAATTCAATAATGTATTCCAAGGGAGGCTCCGTACCAAAAACGTATTTTTTATCCATTAATAGGTACGGAACCCGTAGAACACGAGTTCATCTCGTTCTTAGCCGATTTTAACAGACTCGCATTATTTGAATGCAACCTTCCACAGCATTGACGGGTTTCCAGCAATGACGGACAGCACTCCCCAGTCTTATTGACAATCAATAACTTGGTAAATAAAAGAAGACGATCGTGATAAACCTATATTACAAAATAAACGTATAAATCTACTCGGCCTTTATAAAGCCAAGTTTCTTGTACATCATCAGCTCCCATCTCTTCAGCTGGGCAGCCGGCGCGTCGCGGTTCACCGACTTGCTGCGCTTCTTGTACTTCTTGAAGAACTGGCCGTCGATCTTGACTCGCTGGTCTGAATTATCTCTTGGACCTGGAGAAGGATTTCTTTAGAGTTATCGAAAGTGCAATGTGGTTTGATCATCTTAGAGATTCTTCGTTGTCTCTGGGACGAGCTTCTTGTTAATCATAGAGGACAGAGCCACTAGAGAAACAATATTGGCCACCCAGGCCCGCAAACAGTTAGTGGTTTATTTGTCACTTACAACTTCACCGTCACTGTCACATAAACTGTACAGAGCCAATAAACGTAGAGAAGAAGGCACTAGCTTTACGCGCGATCTTGGGCCGGCCAATAAAAGCACAGTGATTGCCTCGATGGTTTAGCGGAATCGTCTCCGAACAACCAAAATTACATTTGTACTCTAGTGGGGTCTGTCCTGTATGTTGTTACCAGAGCTCTTTAATAAAAGTGGAATGTGGTAGCTTGATCTTAGCGATAGGTAGAACATTTTTTTTCAGCACATTTGCTCGTCAATGGTGTTTACAAGCACGTATCGTGTAGGGCATAGGCCTAAATTATACCCGTAAGAGTTATGGATACTCCTGAAGGAGTTATGACTTTAGTTTTAAAAATTGCAAGAGTTAGTATAGGTGCGTCACTTCAGACTAAGGAGTTTATGGGTGTGAAAATAAAAATTGAATTATTAAATTCAAGGGTATCGGCCTATTTTAAAATTCCAAACTAATTAATTAAGTACCTACGCATTATGAAATTATTTAATTTAAATCTTAGATGTTTGCCAAATTGGATGAATGTTAATATTCTTTGTAAATTTTTCAGAATTTGGCTGTATGACCATTTTTCCATACGGATTCGAAAAAAGCAACAATCAATCCAAACAAACAGAACGGCGCGGCTCTGTGGCGGGACGTCATGCATTTTCTGCAATTTCTATTTTTCCTCGCAAATGTGATAAAATTGTGTGTGCAGGTTTAAAAGCCCTCTAGGCATATAAAGGGGTGCCTAGTTGAATAGACTGCGAAGACCAAACCTGCGACTTGGCCCGTGGCGGCCACTGGCTCGCTGTGCTGGGACCGAGGGTAGAACAGCCACCTCTTGGAGCCGAGGCCGTCACTCTTCAGCACCTCCTCGATTCGGTCCTGGCGCTTCTTCGTCGCGAGATACTTTGTCGTGCTTTTTCTGCTTTTACTGGCTGGCAACACAGAAGTAAAAATAAGGGACCGTTTCGGAGAACAACAGATAGTGGCGATTTTGTCGTGGGTCTTATTTCTATACGGTTTTTTGAAGATCATCTCAAAATAAAGAAAATATTAATGCAAGTAGGCCAAAAAAGGACTATGATAGTGGTTTAGCTGAACAACATTTTTACTAAAACCCAGCTGCAAAATGATAGACTCCTAAGGCCCAGAACCAAAATTTGATCGTTTGAATTTGAGGCTTATAGTGTCATTCATGTAAAATTCAAACTTATTTTGTCATTAGTCCTATAGGTAGGACCTTAGGAGGATAGTAAGAGAGCATATTTTGCTGTTTGGTGTAACTGAAATCTGATGTGAAGTCCACCTTCAGTTGCCGTGCAGTATTATCAACCCGACTGCAAACTGGCTGCAGTCCTATTGTAGTTGTAAGACAGTTCAAACTGCAATATAATTGCATATCGACTATCCAGCTCCCGATGTTAGAGAATAAAACGAATACTCACGAGTCAAATAGAGAACTCTAAAGGCGTCCAAAAAACTTGGTTCTCTGAGGTTCAGTTCCCGGCCCCGGCTTGCAGAACGGCTGCGGGACGACCGGGATTTGGACCGGGACTTGGACCGGGACTTTGAGCGGGATTTGGACCGAGATCTGGACCTGCTGGCACTCCGGGACCGCTTGGTTGTGCGGGGTCTGTGCTTGGAACGACTAGCTCTGCAAGATATACCACTAGTTAACTAAACAAATCCAAAGTCTAATCATGTGGTGTTGGATACGTATTTTAATAATAATCGAATCATTCTTCAGTACCTCGCTAGTCGCCAAGGCCTTTTCGCACATAAAGCTACTCAAACAGAACTAGTTACATACTGAAATTAGTGAACATTTTCCTGAGCGTTACCGCTTATACATTCACGTTGAAGTTCACACACGAAGCGACTAGTCACCAACTAGTTACTAAAGTATTAAGAGAGATGCAGTTTGCCGGTCGCTATGATACTGGTAACCCGAGTTTCTGTATTTGTGTTGCCAATTTAGCAACTTTGTCGCTAGAAGTGAGGACGTTTTCTCAAGTCTTAGCGACTAGCAATCTGTTGAAATATGGTTAGATTACGATTAAAATACATATCGGCATATAATAGTTTTAATGAAATAACTTCAGCAATAAAATATTTTTATAGTCTTAAGACTTGAGCAGAAGTCGGCCACTTCACCGACAATGTTGCTGAATTGGCAACACTCTGTGAAACTGAGTTTCTTTAGTCGCGTTTGAGTAGCGCCGTGAACGAGTTACAGTTACTCATTTATTGTAAACTAGCTTTTGCCCGCGGCTCCGCTCGCGTTAAATTCGGGGTATCACGGAAGAGCACACATACCAATTTATAGCTTTGTACATTGAAAACTTCCACCCTTCCATTTAGGGAAATGGGGGGCTTTGAAGAGACAAAAAGTAGCCTATGTCACTCTCCATGTCCTAAACTATCTCTACCTAAAAAATCATGTCAATCCATCACTCCGTTTAGCCGTGAAAGACGGACAAACAAACAAACAAACACACTTTCACATTTATATATTGTTAGGTACGGATACTAATCAGTTCTGTCACTTTTACTCAAAAGCTACTCAGCTCCATGTGAGAAGACCTAAGACTTGAGCAAGAATTGGCATTTCTGGCCGCAGGGTCTTAAATTAGTCACACAAGAATTGACCACACAAACACAGAAACTCGGGTCACCAGTAGCGTGGCGACCGGCTCTCCGCGTCTCTCGTGATCACTAACTAGTTGGTGACTATTCACTTCGTATGCTAACTTCGTTAATCTCTCGAAATGCTCAAGCAACTCTTTACTAATTTAAATTTGTAACTAGTTTTTTTTCAGCTCCATGTGCAGAAGGCCATGACTAGCTTCATACCTTGGATCAACGTCCCGTGAGCTCATGGGCTGCATACCATAGTACTCCGGGTAACCATCCCCATGGTCCGGGTACTCCCCTGGGGGATACTCTCCCCCATAGTCCCCCGGCGGCCGTACTGGGTACTGTGGGTACGGGTACCCATAACCCTCCATTGAAATGAAATATTTTTGAGTCGATAAATTTTATGGGATTGTTGACATTGATTAATTTTGAATGTTTTTTTATTGGGTGACGGATGTGCGACTTTAGAAGTTGAACGGTGAAGGATGTATACGTAGGAAATACTCGTAAGCTGGCAAGTCAAAGAGAATATAACCACAGATCCCATTAATTAGATATTTAGGCGGAGTTCGTCACTACTTACGATTAAAGGAACATTTTCCAAAGTAAATCTCAAAGATCTTTTTATCAGCTCAAAATCAATCATCGAATTAAAAAAAATGTGTTAAAAAACACAGAAGTTTCTGTAACATACAATCACGTAAGCTCCCAAACGGCGTAGGCAGAGCACGCGAAACGTGACAGAGATAAAACCTTGATTATGACTATGTGACGCTTTGCACTAACCTTCTAGCATAATTTGAGTTTCGAAAACAAATGGAAGAGGAAGTATAACAGTGACATGTTGCTAGCACGTCGCCTAGAGCATACCTACGAGTAAACCTATTTCCTTGGTCGCCTCTTACGACATCCACGGAAGAAATGGAGAAGTTATATTCTTTCCTGACACGGGTTTTAGGTATTAGAAGATCTAATGTCCTTGAAAAAAACAATTAAATAAAAAACTTGGGTGTATAAATTACTTTCTAATGACAATAATATCGGAAAGATTAACGGCACTTTGTGAGTTTGATTTCGATTCGGAAAAGTCCGATTAATTTGCCGATTGCAAAGAAAGAACAATTAAAAAGTAAAGATAAATTAGGGATCGATTGTTGCCTAATGGTTCGCTCCATTAGAGGGTTCTGTAGTACTTTGAAAGGAGGATTTTTTTGCCTCCATCTAAAGTTTAAGGGGAACCGGGAATGTAGAGCATTGTCACACAGACGACTAGAAGTGCCTACACAGCAGCGGTTTTATCCACCACCGTTGTTTCTATAAGTTCATCATCATTGATTTGTACATACATACTTACATATGATTTCGTACGAAATTCATATTACATACATACATACATAACCGTCACGCCTTATTCCCTGCAGGGTAGGCAGAGACAGAGCGCCATTCGCATCTATTCTGACATACTTCTCTCGCTTCACTCACATTCATTCATCACTCTCGTCATACACGCTCGACGGTTTCGAGTAACTCCTATTTTGGGCTTTATTTAGTACATCGCCGATCTGGTCGATTATACGTTTTTCGAGGGCGCCCTCGACCGACTTGCCCTAACAGACTTCCCTTGTAAATTTGCTTACATTATCCTTGACTCATCCATTCTCTCCTCGTGCCCAAACCAACGCAGCATACCTTTCTCTACCCTTGTTATAATACTCTCTTTCAGACCACACTTCTCTCTAATCACGCTATTACGCACACTATCAGTAAGTTTTATACCACTCATGCTACGCAAAGAACGCATCTCAACCGCATTCACTCCACTTTCATGTCTCTTCTGCCACACCCAACTCTCGCTGCCATACAACAAAGTAGGTACTAGCACACCATTGTGAATAGGCAGACGAGCATTCTTAGAAATGTCCTGACGGCTCACAACGGGTTAAAGGTTTTTTTTAAGTAAAGCGATTTTCTATCGAATAGGTACAGCTGTGTGAAAAGTAATTTTAGTATTGGAATGACATACATCTTGCCTGGATTCCAAAATTGAGTAGGCAATGTACCATGAAAATGACCATTTCACGTTTCGCTGCCACTTCATATATTATATTTTAGGTAATAGTGACAGGATGTTAGTCTGTCGCCTAATTCATACCTAAAACTTATCCCTTGTCGCGTCTTACATTTACGGAAGAAACGGAGAGGTGCTATTCTAAACCCGACACTATACGGTGACTGGATTTGGAATCTGGTTTTGGAATGGGTTACCCTTAATTTTCGCGAGTAAACAACATTTCAGATAAAAAATCCGTGTGAAAGTGAGTACCTAGTCTTCTTTCAATACTAAATTTCCCTTTCGTTTTTTTCAATCGACTCTTAGTTAAGGTAATATAAAACAGATGACAAATCGTCGATGTCTCAACGCGTTTCAAGTCGCGCTATCTCCGTGGCGCGAGTGCCCGCCGCTCCTTAACTTTGCTTTGAGTGCCTCCATTCTTCATTCGCTTCTTTCACTCGCTTCGCTCCTTAATATTCCGCGAGTTATCGCTTAGCATGCTGCGCGATTGCTTCGAGAACTTTACTAACATTTAAATAGTCCACTGGATTTTTAGTTTCGCCACAGTTCATTAGAATTTGAATGTCCACCAAAAATGTGGGGAAATCAAGATCATCGTACGAGACACATTAATGTTAAACAAAATGTGTGTTAATTATTTTCCATATTAATTTTATTCATATCAAATCAAAATCAAATCAAAATTTATTTATTTGCCAGAATAATGGTAACAGGGTGAGATCTTAAAGCTAGTGAAAGCATAGTGAAATAAAATGGTTAAACTCAAAGTCTGTTCATCGAAATCAGGTAAACGCGTTTCGGGCCAATTCGCGACCCATCATCGGGAGCGACAACGGTCAGGCCCGCACTCAATCATGCATGTGATGAGTGATTGGCCGGAAACTTGTCGAGCTAATGTAAGATGCATAACTGTCAAAGTTAACGTTTTATACGGCTATACGATAAAGAAAAATATGATTTTACACAAAAATAGGTAAACTACGGTAGGAACCCGGAATTCTAGAAACAATTTTGTACATCGACGTCAAAAGTTCGCACCGTCAGCCAAACTGACCCCGTTTTCCAAATTTTAAATAAACTGTTTTATAAGATGTTCCTAATTTGAATTAAAAAATATCGATTTAATTATGTACCTACATATTATAATGCTGCTAGAGGATTCAAATTTTAAAAGTAAGCAGTTTGCTTATTGCAGATTGGCATATTATTTGAATGTAAATAACGATTGATTACACGATGAAAAGTAGCTTTTAATACCTACCATAGTTTAAGTTTACAACGCGCCTAAAACCCCACCACATTACTGCAAACGTAACTGCAACATTTTCAGGTGCTTCAAAAAACTAACCGTACTAATTAACTGAAAATACAACCTGTCAGAAACAACCTACTTCTGAAATACAGGCTGAATTTAACAACTTACACGCCACACTTTTCCACGGCAAAATCAACCCAACTGGTTACAAAATTGGGTGTATTTTCACATGTGAAAATCCAATTTATTACACAGGATGACTGAAAAACGTTAAAACTGCCCTGAAAGCTGCCGTATGACGATGTTAGCGTGTATATTTTAAGCTTTTTAAGCACTTCGGGCGTACTTTTAACTTGCTAAATTATAATAATGAAATGACATTTTTCAGGAGCGACCTTTATAAAAAAAACGTTAATAAATCTGGCGGGATGTGAAAGGAAAACTGGCTTTGAGTGTGATAGCTTTTTACAGCGTGTTCAGGGGTTTACACAGAGAACTTTTTAGCTGTAGTGATGAACAGTACACATCGAAACAGATCTCTCTATATTGTTCTTTTGTCACGATTTTATAAACATAGTTTATGTTTTATGTCGTTCGAATAGTTGAACTGAATTGTAATATTTAAAAACAGTACAACAAAAGCAAATAGTATACATATAATCACGCCTTCGTTCCAAAATGGGGTGGACCAGTGTTTCCCAAACTTTGTTCTGCCGTGGCCCGGTAATTTTCGCCCCTTCATGGCTCACTTAACACTTTTAAACCCAAGCTACCTTCAGATAAAATATTTTATACATTTATTTAAGTATACATTAAAAACAGGAATGTCGTGACCCGGTATTTTATTTAGATGGCCCGGTACCGGGTTGCGACGCAACCCAATTGCAATTGCAAGATGAGAGAGTTATAATAGTGACCAGTTGCTAGCCTGTCGCCGAAAACATACCTAAACCTATTTTTTTAGCAACAACCATACTAATTTCAAAAACACATAACCTGAAAAATATTGTGTTATATGTGTACTCGGCCCCGCACGAATATACAATATGTATAAATATATGTCCGCCCTAACCACTCTCATTGCTTTGCTAATTCTACAGTGGGTAGGTAATTAGAATAACTAATTTATTATTATCTAGGTACTTAATATTGTCTACAGAGTTTAAATAGCCCCCTCTAGCGTTAATTTGCAGGGCTACACATAAGCAGCTCCAAGATCAAAAGTGTTTTTTTTTCATATTTTATTTATGTTGCCTTATTTTAGAATACCAAGATGAAGAAATAACTGAGTAGGTTGCATTTCAATAATTCAAAGCAATAGATAGACACTGTATTTTTTTTTATTTTACCAATTCGAATTCATTCCTAGTTACGATAGGAAAAAGTCTAGTAGGTCAGGCAGGTATTAGGTATTATAATAAACCGGCCAAGTGCGAGTCGGACTCGCGCACGAAGGGTTCCGTTTCCGTACCAAAAACTGCAAAAAATCAGAAATTTTGTATGGGAGCCCCCCTTAAATACTAATTTTATTTTTATTCAATTATTTATTTTTAAAGTAGATATTTAATTAAACATTCTGTGAGCATTTCAAGTATTTAGCTGTTAGAATTACTTAAATAGACCCAAAACAGCAAAAAAAAACTGCAAAAAAATAGGTTTTTTGTATGGGAGCCCCCCTTAACTACTATTTTTATTTTATTTTAATTATTTCCTTTTAAAGTAAATATTTAATTAAATGTTCTGTGAGCATTTCAAGTATTTACCTGTTACAGCTATTTAAATAGATCCAAAATAGCAAAAGAAAAACACGTTTTTTGTATGGGAGCCCCCCTTAATTATTATAATTATTTTAATTTTAGTATTTGTTGTTATAGCGGCAACAGAAATACATCATCTGTGAAAATTTCAACTCTCTAGCTCTCACGGTTCGTGAGATACAGCCTGGTGACAGACAGACGGACGGACGGACGGACGGACGGACGGACGGACAGACAGACAGCGAAGCCTCAGTAATAGGGTCCCGTTTTTACCCTTTGGGTACGGAACCCTAAAAATGAGAAAGCTGGTCTTGTTCTTCAGAAAGCTACTAAAATCAAATTCAACCTATTTTCTTTTCGAGCGTGTATCAAAAACACTTGAGAACCTACCTCAACAGCCATTGGCTGTACAACAGGGCCGCCCTCTTGAGGTGCCGATATGTCATTAAAAAATAAAATAATTAGTCAAGGGTGAACAGAGCCTCGCTTACTGGATTCCGTACAAAAAAATATGAATAAAAATTAATTCTCTGAAACAGTCTAAACGATTTGTAGATTCAGGCGTTACGCAAGGTCCATGGTAACGTGAGGTGGATAAAATCAATTTACTCCTCCGTAGAATAGTGAAGTTCGCTGAACTGAAGATCTGCGGAAGAAATGGAGAGGTGTTATTTTAAACCCGGACACCACACTGAAATGCTTCGCCATTGTCAGTGAAATTTGAACTTGCCGTCAGTAGCCGTTTCTAAGTGCTTTCCTAAAATGCTATCTTTATAAAAAAAATCGAAATTATTACACAAATACAGATACCTAAAGTAATATATTTTAACGCGTCGTATTAACAGTCACGTGATAGTTAAAAAGAGCGCATACGTAACTCCACGCAAAATCGCTCGCAGAAAGCAAGCATTTCTCTGCAAATTCGCCCCCGGCAATCATCCTTTAAGTCCCCGGGTTTTCGTCCGAGCCCATGGAACCCTATTCCTATCGACCAAATATCAATGGTGCCAAGATTAAACGCAATAACGAAAAGCGAATACCTCCGTCACGAAAGTCCTTGTGTGGTGTCGGGTTTAGAATAACACCTCCATTTCTTCCGTGGATGTCCTAGGGCGACTAAGTAAATAGGTAAAGGTATATTTTAGGCGATAGGCTAGCAACCTATGACTATTATGCCTACCAACCATAAGGCTCTGCGCAGACGATACACTTTTTGTGCGATCAAGTCTGCGGCGCACAAAAAGTCTGCGTGGATACATGCATTGTGCGCCGGACTTTTTGCACGTCGTGTTCGTTACTACATATAATTCATCATCATCATCATCAGCCTATATAGGTCCCACTGCTGGGCACAGGCCTCCTCTCAGTATGAGAGGGCTTGGGCTATAGTTCCCACGCGGGCCCAGTGCGGATTGGGAACTTCACACACAACGTTGAATTACTTCATATAATTTCATAGGTTTTATTTTCACAGACTAAAAAGTCCGTCGCGGATAGTCTGTCGTCTGCAGGGCCTTAACCTAAAAAAACGTATATGCCAGAAATCGCCACGTGAAATAGTCGTAGTTTTGTCTAGCGTTTCGTGTGCTCTGCCTACCCCATTTGGGAATACAGGCGTGATGTATGTAGGTTTCCATCCCAGCCTACGGAACCCTATTCCTATCGACCAAATATCAATGGTGCCAACATCAAAGCAATAACACCGTAAAGCGAATACCTCGCGAAACTTCTCGAATCGAGTGGAACTGAACGAAACTGAGACGCACTTTCGAGATCTTTCAAGAGTTTTCGAGATCGCACTTCGGATTTAAAAGGGGAATCCCCCTTTGTGGATCGATGCTGGAATGAGTTTTTCTGTGCTTTTAATGGTTTTTGAAGTCGGTTGAATAGTTTTAAGTGGTATACCCTAAAATATCGTATGGGTACTAGAGAAATACATACATACATAACAGCGTCTTTATTTCCAAAAATTGGGTAGTTAGAGGACTCGAAACGTGACAATGCTTGTAGAGAAAATCATATATGTCTATTTCACGTTTCGTAACAATTTTTTTGGTATAATAACAGATGTCGCATAAAACATACCAAAATCTATTTCCTTAGTCGCTTCTAACAACACCTACGGAAGAAATGTAGAGATGTCATTCTGTCCCGACGCAGGAAATTAAGTCATAGAGAGGGCAATACAACTGCATGTCAGTTTATTTTAAGTTACGTCCTCATATCTGAATTTAAACTTACAATGTCGCCAAAAGTAGCTAAATAACGTGACAAAGTCATGGTTTTGTTATAATATGTAACGTTTCAAATACTCAGCCGAGCCTATTTACAATTCAAGTGTGATTTTCTACTCTCTAAAAATCACTTCACAAAAATTCCAACCTTGTTCAAAACCAAAACTTGAAGTAATTATGAAAAGTCCATTACGGCACTCGAACTAACTTTGCACTCACCGTCGTAATGACGGCGCATTGTATTCTCAACTTTTTCCAACTTGTATGAATATGGAATCCTTTGTAGCTTCCATTAGATGCTTAAAAAAACATGCACTTTATGTCGACGAAGTTAGGTTGAGAATGGCTGGCCAGTTGGTCCACTTTTTAATGCTGGCCGGTGACAAGTTTCTTTTGTGCCTATGTTTGTAAACATTCGAAATTCAAAGTTGAATTTGAATGTTCTTGTGGATGTTGTGTTCGATTTTTTTACGATTGCAATTTGTTGTGACATACAGAGTGTTACTAAATATCAAGCTCTGTAAAAAAAAATTGGTCTCATTTAAAATGGAACACAATTTCATTGGCTTTTAGCATTATGGGCTTGTAGGGGTTGACTATTTAATGAGATAAATTAGAGATGTTAT
>BHDV01068227.1:9812-30176 GCA_005406045.1 Adoxophyes honmai
GCGTAGGACCGTGCTACCCCGCGTCGTTTAACTGCACCTTAATAGCTATGTCCACACTAGTGCGCTTTCGCGTTTACCTTGCGTCATCCTCTGACGCATGCCCTTGCAACCACCAACCACAACGCATGCCGCCAGCGCGTCTTCATTGAGAACGGATCGAGTTTCAGCGCATGCGCTGTGGTTGCACGGGAATGCGTCAGAGGAAGACTCAAGGTGAATGTGAAAGCGCACCTGTGGGGACGTAGCTAATACAACCGTGCCGCCTTCTTTGACTAGTGATGCCCGATATGCCGCTGTGTTTGCGCGCCGTTTAAACGCACGTTTAGACCGTGGCACCCGGCGTGCGCGCAGTGTTGCCAATTTTACAAATTTGTCGCTAGAAGTGGCGACTTTTGCTCAATCTTAGCGAGTAAAGAAAACTATTATTAGACACTATAAAATATCTAATGAACAGTTAGATATAGTACGTTACTCTTCGTATTTAAATTATAAACTAATAATTACTTGTCTTTTTTTACACCAGTCAGTTTTTTGCCCGAGTGGTGCCGGGTTAGAATAGCACCTCCCCCTTTCTTCCCGTGGGTGTCGTAAGAGTCGACTCTAGGAAAGGGTTGGTGTATTGTGGGCGATGGGCTAGCAACCTCTGTCACCACAATATCATGTTTGACCATCTGGTTACCCCGAATTTGCTAAACGTGTACTCTGCCTCCCCGTCATGGGAATACAGGCGTGAGAATATGTAGGTATGTATGTAGGTATGTTTTTACACCAGACCTTAACGTTTCACAGGTCCAAGGACTTCTGGCACTTCTCAGACAGTTTTGGCGACTTTTTGGATAAATTTTATTTTGAGTGTAGCGACTCGAACTTTACATACTTATTACAATCACGTTACGATTATACTCGTATTTATACATACATATATGTGTTTGTTGAATACTGAAACAATGTACTTGAATTCACAATAAACGATTAATTGGAAAAGTCGTCAGATTTTTTTATAGTTTATTTAGGCAACAATTTGGGGCTAGGGGGCCTCCGCTCCTTTGTTGCCCGGGGCCTCCAGATCTCTAAATCCGGCCCTGATCACACGTACCGAGTAGAGTGGCGAGAGAGTGTTCTCGGCCGAGTACCCGGTTCGTGTGTACTATTGTTTTCATAGAACACACGAACCGAGTACTCGGCCGAGAACACTCTCTCGCCACTCTACTCGGTACGTGTAATGAAGGCATGGTAATCGCACTCGGCAGTGCCAGCGTAAATGGGTTACGTAACCCTCAAAAACTGTTGTTATAAATTACATTAAGAAATATGTGGCTTTTAATTTTTAACTGACTTCAAAAAAAGGAGGAGGTTCTCAATTTGACCAAATTTTTTTTTTGTGTATGTTACTCGATAGGTCGGAGACCCGTGGACCGATTTTCAAAATTATTTTTTTTTAATCGAAAGGGTATAACTCGAAATTGGTCCCATTGGCACGAAACCAGGATCTGATGATGGAATCTTAGAGAAATCGAGGGAACTCTTCAAATTTTGTATGGAGATAGATGTACGGCGTTTTCGGTAATTTGTTGATGAAGTCAAGATTTCACATTCAGTAAACAGAATACTTTCAAAATATTGCTAATTTGAAGTCGGTTTTTTTTTGTTTAAAATTATACATCATAATTTTAAAGTAAGTTTAACATGCTACCACACAGTTAAAAAGTTCGCTGAGGAGAGCCACTTAACAAGGATATGTTTCAGGTTGTCCAAGATCCTGAAAGAAATGCTTCTCTTGCCATCATCCAGGTCAACGTGCCGGACCTCACGCAGGAAACAGCTTTGACTTATGTTCTATGCCGTGACGTTTGCGACAGCGTAGATTGGATGCGTAACGGGTAAATAATAGACGTATTTTTCTCTATCCCTATACGTATTTTTCTCTTTCAAAGGGTTTCAGAGGAAGTCCACTCCACCCACATGTGAGGTACGTTCCGCCGGTGGGACCTCATAGAAAGTCTACGGCCTCGTAAGTCGTAAGGTAAACGTCCCTGTGCTTGACACTGATCCAATACTTGGCACATGCAACCTTATTGCCATAGTAAGACAGGTGACATATGGGTGTCATCTACTGGGCGTTGAGGCGTCGAGCATTGGTACTTTTCCCTAAATCATTGTGATTAAACAGGCGACTCACAACTCACAAAATTACGCTCGATTGGCTTCACCCTAATTAAATCTTATCACTTTTAATTACGTCACCGATGTCGCCTTCACATTAGTAGAGAGGAAGGATGAATGACTTAGTGAGGAAAAGATTGTCTAGATTGGATAGAAGGAAAGGTTGGATAGACCATTTATCGAGGAAGGCTTTAGGCTGCGCTGCGATCAATATGGGTGAAGAAAGACACCACAAAATGTGGAAAAAACGGGAAAATTGGTCACTATTCCACGCGAACGGAGTCGCGGGCACAGCTATTATTTTATGAACATCATGCCTTTACCCAATCCGAGACGTGGTACACACATTTGCAAAAGTTATTTAAAAAATAAGATAAACAAAAGAGGTACTTTTAACCTTTTCATAATGAGTTTCATGTTGCTTTGATTAGTAGATAGTATGGTATGTCACAGTGACATTTCTTGTAAAAAGGTACAAAGTGGCACAGTTATCAATTTCCTTGACTGTATCTAGTGATAATTTGCTAGCCTGTCGCTGTCGCCTAAAACATTATCTCAACCTAAAATAAAATAATTTATCAAAATTTTATTTGGGAATCTAGTTCAACATATCGGTTATTTATTGTTTTTGTTGTGTTATACAGGCGCTGGCTTAAAGTCGAAAGAGGATACACCTACTGCTGCGAGTTGTCGGACTTCGAGCGAGCTTTCCGTTACTCTGGTATCTTCCCTCGTCATCTCAGACTACTGACGGTTGTGGACTAGGTTGTATGTTGAAGAGGAAATAAACCAAGTTTTAGAATAGTCAATTATGCACAGTTTTATTGAGAAACGCTCTATGGTGTATTCTTTTAGGTACTTAAAAAAAAATATATATACCAACCCGACAAAGTTAAAAATCACGTAAGGTATGTGTTGCTACATTACGATTATTATTATTAGTATGCATTACGAGGTGAGTGTAATGCGACTAAAATAGACAGTGTCGTATTTAATGTAGCAACAGTGAAGCAACAAATACCTTACGTGATTTTTTACTTTGTCGGGTTGGCTTTGTTTGTTTACCTTTTTTAAATACTTAAAAGAATAGACCATAGGTATACCTAATTTATGTCGCTGTACGTCGTGCTTTCTTGAAAATCTCGTACCGAGCGGCGACCGCGGCGTATGTAAGGCGACATAATAGAGTTACGTACCAAAAACTGCAAGAAAAACCCGACTTTTATATGAGAGCCCCCCTTGAACACTACCTTTTACCTTGTACTACACTAACTTTTACTTTTAAAATAGATATACAACTAAATAGCGGGTCTGCGGTAACTTAAACATTTTTTGTGAGAAAATAATTATTTTGTTCTTTTTAGTGTTTAAACTCAATAGTAAAATGTTTAAATCTTTTTGTGCAGGGTTTTTTTGGAGTCGGTTTAATTTTTTGTCGTGAGACTCATTCATAGTGAAATAACGGATCTACTCACGTTTTTTATACCGAGATTGACTCAACATGTTTCGTGATACCCTGAAATTACTAAACGTGGCACTGGATTTTTCAATTCATGTGCTCTGCCTACCCCTTTTCGGGAATATCGGCGTGATTGTATGTACGTATGTAAATATTGAAATGCAACCATTTGTTCTTAAATAAAAAAGTGAAAAATCTATGCAGTCTAACGATTGGACTAGCACTATACTATAGACCGATAGGTACTTAAAAGATGGTAAACAATCTTGACATGTCTTTTTATTTAAACATACACTTTATAAATCAAAATCTTTACATTTTACAATTTAGGTATGAAAAAATCATTTACTTTCATAATTGAATTGTATAGTGTAACAATTTTCATTTTTAGACTGTGTATTTCAATAAAAAGACATGTCAAGATTGTTTACCATCTTTTAAGTACCTATCGGTCTAAAGTATAACTTCGGCGTCGATCGCCTTTGATCTATCCTATTTGAATATGCGCTTACAATTGTAATAACAAGGCCAGCAAATCATAAACAATGTGATAATTATCCCGACATTTGAGTTTTGGAGCATCTCAACAATAGATTCTAGTCAAGGGCATGCTAACACGTTGTTTCTTAAATCGGGTGATTATTGTATCGGGGCATGTAAGGTCGATGGTAATGATAAGTTTAAATCCTTTAATGTCCGCAGAGAGCTGGGATTTTAGAAATCGTGATCTGGAGACCGTGGGTAGGCTAATGCTAAGGCTTGCAAGGTCCAGTGATATAGTAACGCTAAAAGGTTAGACTAACCAATATAGTAGCTAAGTAATATAGTATTTAAAAAACGTGAGTTATCCGTTTAATATTTAATATGAGTGAGTCTCACGGTAATTTAATGTTCAATAGTAATCGAAATAAGTAAACGTTTGTTTTAAGCAACAGGCCAAATATAGATAGATAGATATATCATTATTGTATCTCTAAACTAAAAACCTAATTTTTAACCGTGGTAGCCCAGTGGTTGGACCTGTGGCCTCTCATGGAGAGGGTCGTAGATTCGAATACCAATCGCACCTTACTTTTCGGAATGTATGTACATATTTAAGAAATCGAAACTGATATTCACCACGAACTATTCGGTGAAGGTAAACTTCGCGAGGAAACCTGCGTACCTACAGCAACGAAGTACTTCAAAGGTATGTGTGAAGTTCATTTATTATGATTATGACGTAAAAATTGTATAATCTGAGTTAACTATTCAGGAATCAAAATGCTTTCGATCCGTACACAAATGAAATGTTTTAAAAATGAAATGTTGTCAATTTCAATTACAAATAAAATAAGAGCATCTGGCAAAAAAATCAAAACACAACAACTGACCGTTGTTAATTAGATTCTTTGCGCGAATGCAAACTGATTCTCACATCTCGGCGTACATTTTAACTTAATTAAATACCAACTTTATCTCAACACTGCCGAAATATAGCACGCGAAATATAGCCAAGTAATATCATAGAATGCACTCAGAGTGGCGCATCTAGGACCCGAATAAGTAAACTTGTAACTTGTCAAATTGCTGTTCAATGGCACAATTTATAAGAAAACGTCGAATTGCCAAATTTTTTGAGTAAATAGCGGCCAACGCCCGCAAATGTGAAGCAAATAGAAGTGGGAAAATGTTCAAGATTTTGTAATAACAACTTTTGACCTTTTTGTTTGTGATATTGAACTCGCGATGTTTTGCGCTTGACGGACAATTTTATTAGGGTTCCATAGTTTCTATACCCAAAGGGTGAAAACGGGACCCTATTACCGACTATCCCCTATTACCCTATTATCCGTTCGTCCGTCTGTCGCCAGGCTGTAGCTCACGAACCGTTCTGGGTACACTGTTGAAATTTTGACGCATTAATTGTATTTCTATTGCCGATATCACAACAAATAAGCACTAAAAATAATATTTGGGGCTCGATCCTTTATAACAATCAAGATTTATTGATATTTTTGGGTCGATATAAATAACAGTAACATAGTATCTCATTTATCTACATACATGAGATATTCACAAAATATTAAGTTGTGTATTTACTTTAAAGAAGTATTTGAGGGGGGCGCCCATACAGAAAAGTGATTTATTGCAGTTTTTTTCTGGAAATTATTGCATATTGGGAACCTCATCCAACTTACCGCTTGTTGTTAGACATTAGAAGATATTAAGCCTTAATTTCCCATTGACTAGCTTAACCTTATCAGACCCGTTGTTTTAGAGATAAACTTTAAATCAATCAGAGCGGCCGTGACCCGCAGCCGGACGGGCTAGATGATACAAATGTGAGAATAATCAGCGGTTTGGCATTTGTTTGTTGGACAAGCCGACTGCATAAGTTTAATTATTTTTTTAAAACGAAACACTTAGAGTTTGTATTTGGGTAAAGGAACAAAAGCTACACGTCTGTGTTAAGAGGTACTACAATTATTTGTTTGTGGTGTGCGAATTACATTGCCCGGCATTCAACTTGGGATGGCTTTAAGTAAGCAATAGGGGTTAAGGAAACTGTTTAAAACCGACTTAGATGCTGGGGACTGTAACCATAAATTTGTAATTTAAGGTACGTTTACACGCTTGCCGAGACTTGACAAACGTCCACAAGCTCCAAGCCTTTACAAACGCTCTTACCATACAAACGTTCTTGCAAGCCACGCCAAACAGCCTGTTTACACGCTTGCGTTTGTGGACGCTTGTGTAGACTTGCCAAGCGTGTAAACGTAGCATTATATTGCAGTAGAAAAAGTTAGTAAGTAATTTTAACGACCTCTTCACGCGGATGTAATTTTTGGTCTTTGTCGCCAAGAAAAGTACAGTTTAGATTACAGAAATCAAGTAAACGTACACAATCATTAACGTTCACAAAAAGCTTGACGGGTGGTACTCCTTGAATGAAGTATTTCCTTCAGCTTATTAGATGGATAAGTAAATACTTAAAGAGTTCCACAGAAAAGTAGGTCGGAGTGAAGAAGTCTATCATAGAACTAATCTGAACATCTTTATTTTAATTGTATGTTTGTTGTCATTTCTGTATACCTACTTGTGTTGATTTTGTTCAATAAAGTTTTATTCATCATAATTATACCGATTTTGAGTTGGTGCGGCTTGTATTGCGAAAAAAAAAACTATTCCACACGGACGAAGTCGCGGGCACAGCTAGTTGGCTATGAACCCTTTACTTTTATAATAGCAATAGCCTCAGAAGAGACGCGAAATAATATTTGTGTACATAACATGTAAATACATTGTGTCTTTCTTTTTGGATTGAAATTCAAATTTGGCGGCTACAATTATTCTATTCCCCGGTGTGGTGCCGGGTTAGAATAGCACCTCCCCCTTTCTTACCTTGGGTGTCGTAAGAGTCGACTCTGGGAAAGGGTTAGTATATTGTGGGCGATGGGCTAGCAACCTGTCACCGCAATATCACGTTGAACCATCTGATTACCCTGAAATTGCTAAACGTGGCACTGGATTTTTGAATTCATGTGCTCTGCCTACCCCCCATGGGAATACAGGCGTGAGAATATGTAGGTATGTATGTTGTCCATTGTCTGATTCAGATACAGCTCAAATAAATTAGATGAGAGTTTTGTTAAGGGCATCGTCAATTAGACTTAAAGTTCAAGTTTGGAAGTAATTAACCGTGTAATGGGCATAAAAACATAAACATAAAAAGACGTTGATGTTCTTTAAATAGCGATGTTTTGGTTTGTTTTAACGACTGTGCAATTTAACGCTTGAATTATAACCTTTACACATAATAAAAGAATATTCTAAAGAACAGACTTATAATCAAAGTATATTTTTTTCCAAATCGTTATTTATTTATTATAATAAAAAGTAACTTTTATTAAGTACAATTTCCATTCATCCAATAAAAACATAACTCAAATAAAATACAATAATTGAAAAAAAAACAAAAATAAACAAAATAATAACAAAAGAAAGAACACTTATAATTAGATATTTTGTTTACCTACCTTCCCTTTTTGTTCACACTTTATTTGATTTTCCAGTTTTCGATCCTAGATCCATAATTTTCTCGATAAAGATTTTTCCGAGACCGAATTCTAAATTTGAAATTACGCTAAAAGTGGCTCAACGAATTGGTCTATTTAATAATAGTAACCCTACCTACCTCATCTGGAAATAGGTATAAGGTCAGTGTGGGTAAGTCCGGCATATATTTTGCAGAGATGACTTTGAGTTGTTCTAACTAAGTAATTTATTAAGTTACCTATGTCTTTGAAATTGCAATAGATAGAGAATTTAATAATTTACAAATTACTGTTATTGAAATATAATTTTAATGATATTTACGCGAAATATTGTAATTTTTTTAAAACTTGGCGTGTAGACGGTCTTGCCTTACAGAAGAAGGCAAGTCCGTCTAGTAGCGATTTCTCACTCTATTTAGCTGATATCGAGTTCAAAGGCAAATTGCATTATACTGTGAATCATGCCATTGAAAACAATACTCTGATCTCTGCGAAATAAGGTTTGGATCCCTAGTTATCACCATTTTTCTAAATTGAAGGCAAGTCCGGCAATATACCACAGAGATGGGGTAGTAAACCTTTTTTTGCGTTATTGAGATAAATAGGTACCAATATTTTATGAGCCAAAATGAGCTCTAAAACAATAGATAAGTAACTATCCGAAAGCAGATAGAGTTACGTATTTTTGTAGTTCGGAGTTTTATTTAAAACCAACAACGCAATCGTCTGAAAACTTTCTTAAAACCTTACATCTACATAAAACTGTTGGCAACATCTGCCACAGGGCAAATCCGTCATATGACGGAGTTACCTTGTTGTACTGTAGACGGACTTTCCAACTAGCAACATTAAGATGGTTAAGAATTAACGCTCGAATTCTGAGGAAACGAAAGCAGTTATTATCGATTGAAGTATCGAATAAAGATAAGCAGTTCTCGAATTACTTACTGTGTTAAATTTTTACTGAAAATTTCCATTAAATATATTTTTTCACATTTTTTTTAAAACACTCTGCCAACTCGCATCACGAGTTCAAAACGCGTAATGACTTGTAAGCTTGTAACGCTCATATCTCTGCCGCTCGATGTCACAGCGCCACCTTTTTTAGAGCGTTGGGACTAGGAAGTGAAACTGCTTTTTCGACATGAGTGTAAGCGGCGTAGCTATTCAAATTCAGGAGTTATAGCAGGTAGACGGACTTGCCTCGTGGACGGACTTACCCACACTGACCTTAAGTATGATACGTATGTATCTATGTTCTTCTAAGAAGTGGCTGCGAAGCGTGAAATAGTCCTAATCATGGTTTTGTCTATGTCACGTTTCGTGTGCTCTGCCTAACCCTTTTGGGAACCTTGGCGTGTATGTAGTGTATGTGTGTATGTTCTTCTTAATATTATAGTATGGTTGCGAAACGTGTGCCAAAATAATGGCAATCAGTGTCAAAAACAAATGACTGTCGCAACTCGGTTGTCAATAATCGGTAATTACAAAAGTTGCGAAAGTGCCCAGACTCAGACCAAAGACAAAGGTCTCATTTCGTGCGACCTACAGGTCATTATGGGAGAATGGTACACTCGACTACAAATACTTAACACACCTACTGCAATTTTGCGCGTTGGCCGGTATACGCGTGGCTTATATGAAACGCTGACATAGCTGTATGTAGCTGTCGCTACAAGGGTGTATCGGCTATGCGGAGGGATGTCACATGCATTACAATTTCAGGTTTAAAGATAGGTGAATGAGGAGAAGGAGAGTTTAGGTACCTAAGTGTTGTTTTGTCAAAAATGGAATGGTGGAATTAACGGCTATAAGAAGCCGATAATAATCATCTGGGGACGGCCTCGTGCGTGTTAAAGTGCTAAATCTTCAGAGCGTCTAGTGTAATCGAAACGATCACGTCATGAAATCGTAATCGAAATAGTGTATTGCTGTACAGCGCGTATACGTGCAGTAGACGCGCGTTTCAGGATCACTTAGTGTGCGTTCGAATCTCGTGTGAAGTGCGTATACGCGCGTCAACTGCGCGTTTTAATACTTCTTGCGCTATAGATCTAAGTGTTCTCGAGTCTAAACGTCAGACTGTCGACTTTCTCTCTATGCTGACTGTACTGACGTGTTGAAATTAATGATGCGATGATCTATTGTCCGCGATGACATGTTGACTATTGATGCCTATGAAGCGCAAAGATTACAGAATAAAGGATTGTTTAAGCTACCGTATCCTTCTCTAATATCTATATAATCTATAAGTGATTATTTAATTGCACTACTAGCATTACCTATGGGTCGGATCCATAATAAGTAGCTTTGCGAAATCGGTTCGTTTGCATTTCGGTATTTTTAGTTTGATTAGTATATTTTAGTACGTTCCGAGACCACTTCTAGCATATTTTTAGGTTTTGAGTTTGCAGGTATAAAAGTGACTGGTGGCTAGCCAGTCGCCTAAAATATGGAGAAGTGTTTTTCTAAACACGACACCACACGGAACATTGATATTCAAACAAATGTAATTATTGTCTACACTCACATATACTTTACATACGTAACAATGAGTCGTGATCTTAGATAGCCTGGAATCGCGATGAAATAAGAGCTCGCTGATACTCACACCAAGATGACCTCTAGTGACCCCACGACCCGACCCCCGTTCGACACGATTTGGGCGGATTTTTGATCTACCTATTACCTCACCGTGTATCCGTGTGGTGTCGGATATAGGCCCTTCGCAGACGAGAGACTATCCGCGACGAACTTTTTAGTCTGTGGAAATATAACTTATGGAATTATATCCAGTAACGTTCACGACGCGCAAAAAGTCCGGCGCACAATGCATACAATCCTCGCAGACTCGATCGTACAAAAAGTCTGTTGCCTGCGCTGCGCCTTAGAGTAACACCTTTCCGTTTCTTCCGCGGTTGTCGTAAGAGGCGACTAAGGAGAGTTAGGTATGCTTTAGGCGGCACGTAAAATTTGTAATAGATCCTAGTCTAAACGGCAAAAATGGTCGCAAAATTTTAATCATTGTATTGTATTGTATTGTATGACTCTTTATTGTACACAAAAACACTTACAAAAAAAACAATTAGAACGATAACAGCCTTATGCACACAGGCGAACTTATCCCCAAGGGGATCTCTTCCAGTTAACCTTCGGGTGATTGACAGGATATCTTGATAGAGTAGACATACATACAAAAAAAGAGAAGTAAACGAAATAAACCTAAAACTACTTAATCCAAACAAACATATATAAATAAATATATCCAATACATAAACATTACATCCTAATACACACAAATAATTATCGCTATTATAAACTAATATATAACATTCTATATTATAAACAAAATATTATAACATACAATAGACAGACAGGACACATAACAACCAACATTTACGACGATTTGTCAAGCCAGTACTCCTCCAAACGCCTCCTCAAAGTTGCCACTGTTTGCGACTGTCGGATATCAACTGGCACCTGATTCCAAAGTTTGACCGCAAGAAAGGAAAAGGAGTTGGAATATGATTTGGATGTGGAGATCGGGAAAGCGAGGGAAAGATTGCTACTCGACCGAAGTCGGTTCCCAGAACCGGAGGCTAAGTAGATCATCGTCAATTAAACATGTCATGTATTCAGCCAAGTGTGAACATGTCAGGAATCTACCAACAAGGCAAACTTTCAACTCTACAGGGTGACCGGAAATTGTCAAACTAGTGGTCGGGTATACACAAGCGTCAGAAAACTCCTGTGAAGATTTTTTTCCTGGAATTACTATATAAAATTAAACACAAAACAAACAACAAAAATGCTTAATAAACTATATTTTTTTTTTACGTAAAAAAGGAACCGCCTTCAAAAAACCAACTGAAAAGAAAAAATATTTTTTATTATGAACAGGTGTTGCATAAGCAAAATCATATATTATAATAAATCAGCATTTTAGTCGGTTAAAGTACTAAAACCTTCTCCTGAATGTAACAAATACTTTTCTGAAAACCGCACCCAAATGTCTTTAGCCAAACGCGAGATAATCGTGGACAAACATACATACATACAAACAATCGAACTGAGAACCTCCTTTTATTGAAGTCGATTAAAAATACAAAAATCTAAAAATATTGCCCTTCGTACTCCGGCTTTTGGTCAACCACGTAGCATTGCAATGACAAACAATTGCATATGCGTATACGCTGGCTAACGAGACTTACGTTCGGAACGTAAGGTAGACATAACTCAGCGCAATGACCTGAAAAACGATGAAACATTTGTCTCCTACAAGGCCAATGAAAATTTGCAGGAATTTTTTTACAGAGATTTTCAGACGCGTATACCCGATCACTAGTGAAAATATTTACGGTAAATTCCGGCCACGGAATATAGTTGCAGAACTCTTAATATTACCTTGTCTTTATTCCTTTAGTGCCGTGTGGTGTCGGGATAGAATAACACCTCTCCATTTCTTCCCGTGGGTGTCGCAAGAGGCGTCTAAGGACGGTTTAGGTATGTTTTAGGCGACAGGCTAGCAACCTGTCACTATTCTATCTCTTCCATCTTTGCGAACCTAAAACTATGCTATCATGGTTTTGTTTAAATCACTTTGCGTGTGCTCTGTCTACCCCATTTGGGAACACAGGCGTAATTGTATGTATTTATTCCTCCGAGATAGGTACACCATAAAGAGGCGTACCAAGACTCGAAACTAAATTTATGTGTGTGATGACACGCAATGATACCTTGGTTACCAAGTCTCACATGAAAAGACAATTAAAGATTATATCTCCGGTATTGTGACACGTTAACTGTCGGGTCCAATAAATAAATTAATATTGGTAATATACGGTAATAAAGTTACGTAAGCGATTATATAGGTACTTAACTTACGGTCAAGGCTGGATGAAATATAATTCGATGTAAATAACTTGCGGAATTCTAATGTATTCGGTTCGTCTTTGTTTAATTTTACTTTTGGCATTTGTTTATGTAAGTTTTATCAAACAAATCGCCCATATAAACGCTACATAGACGAAGTCATGACTGTTTCACGTTTTGTGACCACTTCTAGCATATTTTCAGGTTTTGAGTTGGCAAGAATACGTGATAGGTTGCCAGCCTGTCGCCTAAAATATACCTCAACTTTCGTTAGTCGTCTCTTACGACATCCATGGAAGAAATGGAGAGACACCACGCGGAAAAAGACATTTGATTAAAAAAGGTCCTAAAAAGTTTGAGGTAAGTTATTAAACCTTTTTTATGTAACTTAAACCCTAAAATTAGAGTGACAGTGTAAATTTAAACAATGGCTTAGTTTTGTCCATGTAAACATGATTGTAATATTTTGTTAGCTCTACCTAACGTTCGGGAACACAGGTAAGACGTTCGTACGTATGTACAGTCAAGGAAATTGATACCTGTGCCACTTTAGACCTTTTCATAGTGATTTCACATTGCTTTGATTAGTAGAAAGTATGATATGTCACAGTGACATTTCTTATGAAAAGGTACAAAGTGGCACAGTAATCAATTTCCTTGACTGTACGTATTTCTTGAAAAGGAAGTAAAGTTTAAGTTTTCTTGCTTACGTCAAAAAAAACATACATGCTGAAGCAACTAAAATCTACAAGAAACAATTTAACAGAATGTGTTTTGTGTACTAAAGCATTATCCTTCAGTCTAGTGTTGTGACATGCATTGCGCTCTTCAATGAGTATTAAGTGTTAACACATTTTGTTTCTTTCGTTAATAGTGAGGTGACGCGGTCTATCGATGAGTGACAACATTGAGTTACATAAAACATGCAAACGAAGTGATGAAATGGAGGAAAATCAAGCTTTATTGTTAAAATTGTTGAAGATTGACATTTGATATTCTGTACTCAGCTTGTGCACTCAGTATCTTATGAAATACTTGGTTTTGGTGTTAAATAATATGCACAAGAAGGTAACAATGACCAGTAATTGGAAGTTGAAATCTTAAGATATTTTGAAGTTTTTAAAGATAAACCCGTCAATGTTAAAAAAAATAAACAAAAGTAAAATAAAACAAGGTTAAGCTTTAAGTCACTAAAACTATAACTTAAAATTTCTAAATAAAAAACATCAGCTAGATCCCTCATTTTGCACATTAATTTCCCGCCAAAGTTCTCACGACAACATCAAAATTGCATACAATCCTCGAAATAATGCACACTGCAATGCTTACAAAATTAATCTTCCCATTGACCCGACGTTAGGCAATTTGTCTCACAAGATACAGTATCGAGTAACGTTATCGACTGCGCCCCATCTCTAGCAGACGGATGCGGTCAGGCGGCCTTCACTCGTGCCCTTTCAACTTAAGAGGACGCGGGGAATACACGCATAGATGCACTGCGCGCGCAGGTGGCCACTAGTGATGGGGCGGTGTAGTAGAGCGTGAACTATTAAACTACAATTTGACAGCCCATGACAAGCAACTGTAGCTGACGACGACGTATTGGCGATTTGGCGCACAATATTTCAGTCACAATTTTCAAACCCGACTACAGACAGGGATAGTTACTTTATTAATTTAAGTATTGATTCAGCTTGTCGGTAAAATCTCTCACATTCGTGGTTCAGTTCCGATGTTGTACGATAACGTAACCTATATACTCATATTACGCAAATGGGGGCAAAAAGCTTAACCTATTTCGTCAGCAGCCTAAGAAAAAAGAGGTATTATTCTATAAAGCTGAACAACCACCCAAGATGTCTTAAAGTGTTATTTTAATAAATATTTCATATTAATATTATCCTCAATTAACACATATCAATTAAAAAAGATGCTATCGTATTTTTTGTAACTGTAAAAACGTGCCAAACGATCTAAGTTCAAATAATCTTAACTTAGTTTACTTAAAAAAAACTCCTTACTACATTGAATTAAGGCTTTTTGCTTACCAGATTGTATCACAAATAAGATCCGTTACATTGTGTGTATCACGAGTTGGTTTTAATGAGGTAATCAAATAGAACTTTGAAAAGTGACAGATTGTAATATACAGGATGGTCGGAAATTCATCGTAAATATTTTTACCAGTGGTCGCGTTGCGTCTGTAAAACCCTGTGAAGTTTCCAGGAAAAAAAAAATACGCACGTCTGAAAATATTGCCTAGTCTTTTGAACCCTGGTTCTTATTCAATCGGCTAGCATCGCAATGTCGTACAAGAATAACAATAGCGAGTGCAGGTGTGCGCCAGCTAAAACGCGACTTCAGAGCCGTAAAAATGCCACAACATAGTGCGCATTTACTTGAAAAGCTATGAAACATTTGTCTCCTACAAGGTTAATGAAGAAAATTTTCAGAAAATATTTTACAAGCGCTTTTGAACCACTGGTAAAATTATTAACGGTCAATTTCTGGCCACCCTGTATTTATACACTTACCACTGATATCATAGTCATACAAAGTAGAGTTGTTAAGGATTTATTAATTAAACACAGTATTTATGTTCGCTTTTACCCGTGTGGTGTCGGGTTTAGAATAACACCTCTCCATTTCTTCCGTGGATGTCGTAAGAGGCGACTAAGGACATAGGTTAAGGTATACTTTAGGCGACAGGCTAGCAACCTGTCACTATTGTACCTGCTTCTTAAACCCTTAAAAATATTATGCTAGAATTGGCCACAAAGCGTGAAATGGTCATCGCTTTGTCTGTGAAGCGTTTTGTGTGCTCTGCCTACCCCGTTTGGGAATACAGGCGTGATATGTATTTAGTTCTTTTTTAAGTCTGTCCATTACGAGTACTTTGTCTACATCACGCCTGTATATTCAAATAGGATAGGTAGAGTATACAAAAAGCTACATAGAAAAAATCCACGGCTATTTAACGCTAAGCAGCCACTTGTAGCATATTTTTTAGGTCTTGAGTTGGTAGGTATAATAGTGACAAATTATCTGTCGCCTAAATTATACCTTAACCTATATTATCCTTATTTGCCTCATACGATACTCACGTAAGAGATGGAGAGGTAGTATTATTCCAAACCCGACAACACACGGAAAATAAAGATTATACATACATACATACATACATACTCTCACGCCTGTATTCCCAAGAGGGGTAGGCAGAGCACATGAATTCAAAAATCCAGTGCCACGTTTAGCAATTTCAGCAGGGTATCCAGATGGTTAAACGTGATATTGCGGTGACAGGTTGCTAGCCCATTGCCCACAATACACTAACCCCTTTCCCAGAGTCGACTCTTACGACACCCACGGGAAGAAAGGGGAGGTGCTATTCTAACCCGGCACCACACGGGCAATAGTGACAAATTATCTGTCGCCTAATTTATACCTTAACCTATATTATCCTTATTTGCCTCATACGATACTCACGGAAGAGATGGAGAGGTATTATTCCAAACCCGACAACACACGGAAAATAAAGCTTATAACCATAAAGAAATTGGTTATTACCCCCTATACATTAGGGGACAGTCTACCAATCTATCAATATTAGGTACACCTTTTTTAATCTAAATTAAACCTGAAACTGTGTCAAAAGTGGCTACAAAACGTAAAATATACCTCGTTTCGTCTATAAAACTTTTTGTCACTTCAGTCTACCCCATTTGAAAACAGTACTTTTCAGGGCGTATATATAATACTTAAGTATCATAGTCATACCATGATGATTCACAAGCGTTTTGTAATTGTAAAGCAATTATTATATAACTCTTATAAAGCGGTAATAGAGCTATTAATTACGTCAAAGTCGCATTGTGAGCTTCGCGGACGCGCTATATCGGGCACAATGACCTTATTACGGTCCTATTCTTCATTAATACACATAGTGTATCAGAGAACGCGAAAACTATGAACCTTATCCGATATAATCCGGTCAAATACGATTTGAACTCGCGCATAAAACTTTCCTGCAAAAAGCACTGCACGCCCGTTGAATTTCTTGAAATACACGTTTTTTGAAAGATGATCCCCTTTTTGGTGTCGCGATAACAGAAATATAATAATACATTATCTGCGAAAATTTAAACTCTCTAGATGTGACTGTTCGCAAGATACAAACAGACAGATTTAGTGATATGGTTTTGTTTCTACCGTTTGGGTATGAGTATGATACACATACATAAACATGGCGCCGTATTGTCTGCATTGTAAGCAGAGACACCAGCTCCATTCGCTTCTATTCTGTCAAACTTTACTCACTTCACTCACATTCATCACTCTCGTTATAAACGCTTTAGGTACTTAGGTACATGACTTTACTTTTATTAGGAAAGTAGTTAATGTAAATTAAAGAGACCACTTAAATGCCTAAACAAGGGTAAATTCACATTTGTTTTACATCGAATTAAAAAGATACAAGAAGCTAATCAATTCTAGTAAAGGCCCAATTATTTTTAAGTTGGATTTTATTTTTGTGTCAGCAAAGTTCATAGTTTTCGCGATCATCCGTCAACTGCGATGAGGAATCCATCTTTGTTTCGTTCACAAAAGGACATTAGATGTGTATCGGCAAGGAATTCCATTTTTCTGTATCCAACCTGGTTCTTCGCTCGATTGGAACGGTTTTTTTACGTTTGTATTTGTAAATAGAGCTTTAAGTCATAAAACTACACAGACTCCCTCATAGTAAAATAAAATGGATCTCCTCACGTCTTTATTATAGAGATTAGTTGGGCATGTTTCGGGCCAATTTGTGAACCATCATCAAGAGCAACGCGGCAGCGGTTGGGAGCGACTGCTTGATGCAATAGACTCCTGGGCCAACTACCTCCATTTAGAATAATACATACAAATAAAAAGGCAAAATGAATACTCGATAGTGATAAAGAAATGATCAGTACAAGTAGTATGAGTGACTCTCATTAAACATACTTTTGTGTTTAGTGAAGAAATTTGGTTACTTTGACAATTTCGACTAAGTAAATATAGGTTAGGATATATTTTTAGGAGACAGGCTAGCAACCTGTCACTTTTACACTCGTACTTGCCATGATCTTGTCACGTAGCGTTTCGTGTACACTGTACCGCATTTCAGTATATAGGCGTGATGTATGTATGTTTGTACTCCTCCTGAATTATCCAAGAGACAGATCACCACGGCATCCGAGGTTATGATAGTAAAACTATTCTATTATTTAAATAAATTATTTCCTTGACTGTACCAGCATAGAAACATATCAAAGCGGTACGTCTTTGATCAACTTGTGCTAATTGCGTTATAAAAATTCTCATAATTTTTACATAACCATTATATATCATAAAAGGCTAATAAGAAGATACATTATTCCAGTGGCATTCTAATAATTAGCTACAAATCATTGCGATGTCTCATAAAAATAGTTTTTATTATGCTTATTCTTAACTACAATGTTCAAGTTAAGATAATGTCGTGGCATTTTGAATGAAATGATGAACTGAAGTATTCGAAAGGAAGTGATTCGATCAACAAGCATGTGCCATAGGTGCGGCAAGGCCTCTTATAGGGAACATGCTTGGATTTCACTTTTCTATACTTTTATACAAAATTGTTTTGTCACAGACAATGGCTGCAGCAAAAGACAAAATTTACTAGATATAATAAATTGACAGATTTTTTATTCTTCATAAAAATCAGGTGATAATAATAAAAAAAACTTTGCCAACAAACGAAAAGTTAAAAATGTTAAAATATGTCAAGTATGCTTAAGGAATCCTGAACAAATTATTGATTATGTAACACTTTAATTTATATTTTGCCCTAAAATATTTTACTATTTTGTTATACTCTCGTGTGGTGTCGGGTTTAGAATAATACCTCAAGCTATCAAATTAAAACCAAAAATTATGAAAAAAATTCAAAAAATTAACTTACACACAAAAGGAAACAGGAGAGACCAAAAAAGTTACATGCATTTTTTAGCATTTTGTAGAAGCTTAGCATAAGTTTAGGTTTGACATTAGACGACAGAGGTATCATAAAATTGGTATTTCTTTAGCCGAATCTTACGACATCAAAATTAAAATAAACAACTATTTAAAGCTATTTAATATATCTGCAAGTTCCTCGTCCGAAACTGCTAGTATATTATACGAACACGTAATTATTGAGTAACATCGCGGTCACAGTTCATAGGCCGCTACAATTGTGGGTTTAGGGTCTTGCAATCTGCTTAATTAATCTGTCTTTTCTTTCATCTGTTATATCATCCATTGTGACTTCTTTTAATTATTGTTTGATAGAACATTTGTCTTAGTGATGGACAGTATCGATGTGAAATCGTTACTTTTAGAGGTTATAGGCACAGGTGATTTCAGAGTCGTGATCTTAACTAATATTTTGCTAGCCTGCTGTAGACAGTTTAGAAACCTTTTTTCCACAGTCGCCTCTTATGGTCTCCCTCGAGATTCCTAACATCGTTTGTCCTAACATTATTTGCCTGAACTATTTTGTTGTAATGGGCGTTAGCACTAACGATCGATTGTAATAAAAATCATTTTCTATAATTAAAAAAATACTAAAAATTAATAAGTTAGGTTAGGTTTCTTTCATGGAGCGTCAAAACAATCGTTTAGGAAACCTAAAGATATGGCACATGACTGTTAGAACAAATATTCATTATGACATAAAACATTAGGGAATTCAAAAATAGGTTAAAAATCGCAAGAGATCCAAATGTATATGTAGATCCGCCTTTTACGACACCCGCGAAAGAAATAAGGGCGTGTAATTCTGATCCGCCACCCAGGGGAGATAAAAATACTACATATACATTCATATCCTCACGCCTGTATTCCCAAGAGGGGTAGGCAGAGCACATGAATTCAAAAATCCAGTGCCACGTTTAGCAATTTCAGGGTAACCAAATACCAAATGGTTAAACGTGATATTGCAGTGACAGGTTGTTAGCCCATCGCCCACAATACACTAACCCTTTCCCAGAGTCGATTCTTACGACACCCACGGGAAGAAAGGGGGAGGTGCTATTCTAACCCGGCACCACACGGGGAAATAAATAACCTTAAATAATTGCAATCTATGTACCCATCTCACCAGCCTCGACTATCGCGAGGGATTGCAATCGCATACACCTATCAAATCCTGAGTAAGGCTAAACAAATTTAAAGGTATATGTTATTCAATTGGCGTACTTGTTTCGAAAGCGCAACTTTTCGGCTTTGTTTAGAAACAGCGGTTAGCGCGCGGATGTTAATTGAAAACGCATTGGCTGTTGGTGATGTTATCTGTGAATGTGAACAGCTTAGAACAGATGGAACGTTTGTGGGATAAACGCTTTGAATTTATTGAAAGAGGTCACAGGGTGAAATTTTGACGAGGAAAGGTTTCAGTTTCAGGCTATGTTTTACGGTTTAATGTGCTCGGTTATAAAAAGTGGCCATAGTCAAGCAATATTATAAAGTCATGTCTGGTGAACGAGAACAGTAAAAAAAAATTGGAAGTGATTTGTTCATAGCGTTTTGGATTTGTCTGTAATGCTGTGTAACTCTTATTATAATAAATAAATTTGACTGTTTAAATCTAAATGTTTTACATATTTCTGTAAAATTTATTTTAATCAAATTTTACTCACTCACTTAGAAATATGTTTCGAAGGTAAAATTATAACTACTTTTTACAAATAATCTGACTATTACAGATTTTTTGTAATGTAAGTCGCGGGCGGAATAGTTAAGAGGAAATATGCCGGTCGAGGGAATTGAAAAATAGGTATTTGCTAA
>BHDV01068227.1:30982-42053 GCA_005406045.1 Adoxophyes honmai
ATTGTTCTACGGGTAATATCCAGCGAGGAATCAGGGGACTACGTTTCCATACAAAATATGACCGCTCCATTTCCTCTTAAGCAGTTTTTATTACGTACAAGTAAATAAAGCAATTCATTTTTGTGTCATATGATTCCAAAGAAACATAACTCGGAAAATAAAAAAAATCCGAAACATAATCTTAGTAATTGAAAATTTCATAGCGCTTTTACGGCGTCTTTTGCAAGCGAACAATCTTACACAACCTAAGCTGTGCACCCAAATCTTACTCAATTACAATGTACTATTATGTGTTACTAATTTTATTGTTTCCTTGTAATGTAACGACCGCCTCTAAACGCATAATTGTCATAATTATATTAAGATTAGCCCGATAACGGGAAAGATTGATTTACTTCCGTTCTTCTGGTAGATCCGAAGCTTTATTGAAATAAATACCACGCAAAATCGCTATTATAATAGTGTTCGAGAACCGGAATGAAGGTAATTTATGTAAAAAATCTTTGTAGAATAATTCGTACATTTGGTCAATGAATGTCTGTATGAGTTTTAAATGTGTAAATGTTATGTTTATAGCAGAAACCTTTTTATTAAAGAAAGTATTTTGACGTTTATGGCATAAAGGTTTTGCTGAGGATTTTTGTGTAGGCGGTACTGTTTGGATAATAAAATACCTAATTCATAATAGGTGTCATATTTCAATTCACTGCCAATCTTGGGATAACTTTAATATTATGATTTCAGTGCATTTTATGTTATTAATGTCACTCGATAGTTTTCGGTTATCATCGAAATTTTAAACTTACACTAACATATTTAAAGGAGGCGACCTAACAGAGTAGCAAAGATGTCGACGTAGCCCATCGCATTAGGAAGCTGAATTGGCAATTGTCGGCCATAATTCATAGAAGTGATGACCGTTGGAGTAGACGAGTTCTTGAGTGGAGACCACGGGTCGGCAAACAGCGCAGGACGTCCCAGACTTGGAGTGATGATCTTTGCAAGGCTGGCAAGAGCTGGTGAGTGGCCGAGTGGCTTTACGTCCAGCAGTGGACGATTTTTATATCTAACTTGTCAAAAGAGAGGCCAATTTAGAAGTACCTGAAACGAGCATCTATGACGAGAGAGATGAATGTAAAAAAGCGCGATAAGTCAGAAAAGAAGTAAGTAGCGCTCTGTTTCCTTTGCCTACGCAGCCGTGAACAAAGTGTGACGTTTATGTACCTATGTATGTTTATGTCATTTTTTGTGAAACATATCGCCACCGTATTATCGAATCCGGATTAATATACTTCATTGAATTCAAACACAATTCATAGAAAAACAGTTCCTTACTTAGGCAGTATAATATCTTTGATACAATAAATACAAAGAATAAGGCCTTGGCAAAAGCTTGCTAATTAACTTAATTCGACAAAAAATACGTACATTACCGCATTTATTCGCGTTTATTGTGAATTGCTTAAAAAACTTTGGTATAATAGTAAAACACGGTAAATCCGAACGCGGATGTTTGGAAGATCAGTCAAACTCATCAAAATATCAATCAGTGTGTTTATAGCTAATGAGAAGGCACACGACTCTGATATATGGCTCGTCAACTTGATGAATACCCTGATTGGTCATATTGATGGTTTAATTATAGGCTTTGAAATGTCATTGTTTTTGCACACCTACGAGTATTTGATAAGTTGTTTGTTTTGCCGAGTAGTGTCGGGTTTAAAATGACATCTCTCCATTACGACAAGCTAACAACCTGTCCCTATTGGGTAGAAGACTTAACAATTTAGCCCGTCAAGATTACCAAAAATATTATACAAATAATACAGCGCTTATAAGTTTGGGGTGACGTCACTACAATGCTATGATGTCACAAGCACTCGATCCTTAACTTTAATAATCTATACCTTTGTCGATGTTTAGTTATTGCCATAAAAGTAAGTTAGGTTAAAACTGCGACCCCTACAGAAAAGAAACTGCTAGAGTCTGGCTAACGTGACTCTGACCTGAGAAAACGCGGCAAATTTAAAAAATCTTTATATGGTATTACTAACTATAGTAGGAGAAAACTGTTTTGGTACTTGACAATTTTTTATAGGACTTGATTAGTTTTCAAACTAAATGATATAACTATCTATTTATACAGATGAATTTGAAGATGATTTTGATTATGACTCATGAATAAATGGATTTATTACTTTATAAATTTGTTTTAATACAAAATACATTAGGTGTATTAATTTATTATTGACTACTAAGTACTGTAGAGCTACGGGGGTTTAGTTAATAGGTAACTTTATAAATAAAAACTGTTCTTGAGAATATTCTGATTTATTTCGATAGTTTTCTATATACTGACAAATCTATTCTGTTTTTCTGAGTGACATCTTAATATTCTTCTTTTTAATGTATTCCAAATTTACATAATTATATAAAACCTATTCTACATCCCTCCTCCCTACAAATGGAGGGGGATCCTACTCTACCCTATAGCCCTACCTATCGACGGGCATGAACATTACACAGCCAGCCTTTACTAGAGGCTAATCACACACATCTCTATGATTTTAACTATAGAAAAACCGTCGCAAAAACAATAGTTATGAATGCAATCTAATCTGAAACAATTTTCAATACAATATTATTTAAGAAAATATTTAAAAAATGTACAATGTTGAAGTTTAAAAATCCTTATCTCGACTGCTATTCAAACTTATTTCTATCAAGTTTCTTGAGCGTGGCCTCGACCTTGAACACCAATCCAGTGTTCACCAGGCTGCCCTCATGCCAGTCTCCCAGCTGCCTCGATGCTCACCATGAACTTTGACACAGGAAAATAAAATTTTGTTTATACATAATCAACATGCTAATATGCAATGAGTATATACGTTTCAGATTTAAATTTCATTGTATAAATATATTTTCCTTTGAATGCAAACTGTTCTTGTTCAATTGGAGGCATGAGCAACAACCATAAATGCATAAAGGTTAACATATTTATTAATGAATAAAAATAAAATAAGGTTTAAATACCAATTTTGATTTCTCTTCCTCCTCTTCAGGATAATAGGCGTCTGCCTCTCATAATCACTGCCTGCATTCGCTGGAACCTCTGCTCCATAAAATCTTATCCATATCATCTTCTGCAAAACAAGGTGTAAAATGGATATAAATGAAGGTCCTCAACAATTTGACACATCCAAAACAGTGAACTCTTTTTTTGACCAATCACTAATATAACTAGACAAGAAATATTTTTTATCTTTGAGTACATCTTTCCGAAACTAAGCAAATAAATGATTATAACTCTAAATTGATGCAAAACATACCCGTTAGTGAAGATATTTATTTTAAGAATTAACATAGTCTGAGTTTCTATCAAAGATTTCTTCTCCAAATTTTAAGACTTCTTATTAGTGTTTCGACGGTCTTTTTAATATCGCAGAGTCCTTGAATATCTTCAAGATTTTCTATAAGCAAGAAATAGTATTATAATATAGTAAATACAACATCATTTAATAATCCATAGAGGATACATGCAAAAAAATATCAAGATTAAAGGTCATACTAACCTAAAAAATCTGAGATCGTAAGTAAACATTGTTCTTTTTCTTGGAAAACAATTTCTTTCTCCTCTTGTTTTTGTCTAAACTTACTAATCATCGTATTTAGCAATTTTCTCACGTTACTTTCCAATGTTTTACCCATAATAAAGCAATTTATTAAAATTAAATATAAATCGTAGCACAACACTGACACAACGTTTGACGTAATGAGACGTATCTTTGGCAGATTAATAATGTTGCCATATAGAACTTTTTAGAAAAATCCCAAGTCGCAGACTCGTTAGTTCTACTCTACCAAAATAGGTTAGGTTAGGTTAGGTTAAAACTGCGACCCCTACAGAAAACAAACTACCACCAAAAATAGGTTAGGTTAGAACTGCGACCCCTACAGAAAACAAACGACTACCAAAAATTGGTTGGGTTAGGTTAAAACTGCGACCCCTACAGAAAACAAACTACATACCACAAAAATTGGTTAGGTTAGGTTAGAACTGCGACCCCTACAGAAAACCCACTACTGCAATTAAAAAGTAAGATGATACCGACTTATGAAATTATAAGCTAATACAATTACTATTTTGGTGCCACATGAAAACATTTTAGAAGTTTCCCGCTTGAATGCATGTCACAAATTTAGATGCTAAATAATAAGCACGATGCCAAGTTATATTTACAGTGGCTTACATAGAAGATAATTAGTGGCTAAGATGACATCATTCAGACGACGGTTGATTGCGGCTGAGTTAGTAATTTAGAAGGTAACTTAGATTTTTCAGAAGCCGATTATGCTATTAAAAAGAAGTCGGTTTAATTACTACCCATTATTAACGCATAAATTCAATTCGTTTAACCATCTGGTTACCCTGAAATTGCCAAAGGTGGCACTGGATTTTTGAATTCAAGTGCTCTGCCTACCCCTCTTGGGAATACAGGGGTGGGAATATGTATGTATGTGTATGTATAAATTCAATCAAATACAATCTAAAATAAAAGCGGCTTTCACCTTGCCAGTCCAATATCTCGACTATGTCCAAAATAGAAGACAAAAGACAATTTTGAATACCGACTTTATTTATTTTTATGAGCGGCCAATTATGCACCATATAGCCTAGTCATGTTAGAACATGAAAAAAAGTTGTAACAAATTCGGATTTTTTTTAGTAAGTTCCTAGATTCTTTCGCGCTCGTGTGACGTGACAGCGTTATGTGACCTGTCACTTGTGGGAGGCGCCACTGTCATATATTTCTGTCAAAATTTGTATGCAGTTACGTTAGTTCCAGTTCACACCGCCAGTCCGTTTTGTTGTTTCACAGATCGTCTTTTGTCAACATCACAAACTAATTAAATGTCACATTTGAGAAACGAAAATGTGAAGCTTCTTGGCCTGCATTCTATAATTATAATATTGTTACTATCAGCCGTCTTAGTTTAATGAAATATGTACCTACTATTATATTGTCTTCTATATTAATTAAAGAAAAGTGAGTTAGTACCGTGAGGTGACGGGTTTAGAATAACACCTCTCTATTTCTTACGTGGATGTCGTAAGAGCCGTCTTAAATAGGCTGAAGTATACTTTAGGCTACTGGCTACCAACCTGTGACTATCATACTAACTCTTCCATCTGTTTTTAAACCTAAAATTATGCTAGAAGCGGCTGCGAAGCGAGAAATAGTCATAATAATGGTTTTGTCTATGTCACGTTCGGTGTGCTCTGCTTACATAGGCGTGATTGCATGTATGAAATTATATAAATAATAATATTATTTAATCTGCGCAGACGCAGTGGCAGGTGGAAGCTAATAAGTACATAGAAAACACCGATCATGGCTTGATCTCATATCTGATGTGATGGCATACAATAGAAGGTAAACAACATAGCTGGGTATACTATTAAGATATGTTATCTTAAGCTACACACGGCATCGTCATCGCTTCGGAGCGATTGGTGACTACAAAAATTATATAAAACTACCTATCCGCCAAATTCCTTTAGCTCACGATGCGCCAACACCCTGTATACTCTTGAAACACAGACTTCATTAAGTCGTATCAATTTCAGCCTTATATCCCTACGCGTACCTGACGAAAACTGTCTTATAGGAAGAAAGGAAGAAAGAAGGAAGGAAGGTCTTGTTCCGGAGAATTGAACGGATAACTGATCGTAACATTTGTACGCGTAACAAATTCCGTCCACACTATCGGTACAAACTCCCGGCTCTGTCACGGTCACGGTGTTCGGTCCGGCGAATTGTCACTAATCTGGACCCGCCTTTATATCGTTCTAGATAGGTCACGTGGTGGTTCAGATGACCCATATTTTTTACTACATGGGCCAGCGGTGTAATAGACGGACTGACGTCGAAGTGCTCTAAAGGGTACAGGGTCTAAGGGTCTAAGGGTAAAGGGCCCCTTTTGCTATAAAGGTACGCAACCCTAAAAATATATTATACTTATTTCAAAGAAAACTTTATTTTAGAAAAGGTTACTGATTGCTTAAGGGTCTTGAAGTTTTAATTGACGAACTATTACAATCAATTACAAGGAATAAACCTTTGCCTTCTTTAATTGAGCACGATGTACAACAAATTAACAATTACAGATTGACGAAGGACTTCAGAAGAATGGGGATTGTGAAATTACAAAGTTTTTGAGGGGGGGGATGGTATTGAGGCGAAATTTCACATACATACATACCGTGTGGTGCCGGGTTAGAATAGCACCTTCCCCTTTCTTCCCGTGGGTGTCTTAAGAGTCGACTCTGTGAAAGGGTTAGTGTATTGTGGGCGATAGGCTAGCAACCTGTCACTGCAATATCACGTTTAACCATCTGGTTACCCTGAATTTGCTAAACGTGGCACTGGATTTTTGAATTCATGTGCTCTGCCTACCCCTCATGGTAATACTGGCGTGAGAATATGTATGTATGTATGTATGTACATTATAATCACGCCTGTATTCCCAATGATACGTCAATCCCTGTACGCCCTGTATTTTACCTACCTTGCGTCCCGTACGCAAGTCCCGTTAGTCGTTGCGTACGCACCTGCAAGTGACACTGCAGCACCTGAGTAAAAAAGGCTGGGTCTTTTTTACCTACATGAAAATTCTGGGTCAAAAACTTCACAGAGTGACCGCTGGTATAAATATTTACGGAAAGTTTCCGACAACCCTGTATATACACCCGGGGGGACCATGAAGAAAAGGTTAGGAAACCAAACCACAATAAACACCTGTTCCCGGAAACCACAAGCTTCCGAGACAAGCGTGAAGATCCGCGCGTGCGCACCGTAGCCATGATCGCTTGAGTCATGACCAGTCGCCCGACCGTTAATGCATGCAATTTATTATTAATCATACATTATCGTTACGACTGTATTCTTAAAGTGGTAGGCAGAGCACACGAGTATACAAACGCATACAAAAACTAATCCATAAACGATATTTTTACGTTTTGACGGCACTACTTAATTTAAGCCGTGGTAGGCCAGCGGTTCGACCTGTGGCCTCTCATGCAGAGGGTTGTACGTTCGAATTTCCTCATTCCTTTTTTAACAACCTAATTAGGTATCTATTTTTTTGGGAAAATAAAACTGCCAGCCTATTGGTCGCCAGGTACAGTCACGAACCGGGATTGTTGAGCCACTTGCCACTGTTCGCAATTTAGACGTGTAATCAATGACCGACGTGACTGACTAGATGTCTATAGGATTAGTATTTACACGACCAAGTTACAAACATAGGTAAGTGGCTCAACAATCCCTGTTCGCGATGGTTCTTTTTAATTCTTTAAAACCATTATGAGAACGGAACCCCATGGACATAGGGTCTTGATTTCTAGGAACAAAGTTTTAAAGACATAACTAAGACCCTAATTTTGAATTCTTCTTTACTTTTAAAATGCTTCGTCATAAAACCTTTTAACCTGCGAAAATTAATAACACTAGGCGTAACAATATGTAATTGACAACTTTAAAATTATATTGTTTGTTTAAAGCAATGACAATACATATTTATTTACCTAGCGACCTATAACCGGCTTCGCCCGGAGGCAAAAACCTCTGCCAAGTTTTTGTATTGACATTTCAACAGAGCATTATTGCAGATCAATCTTCTCGAAAATACATTTTGGACGTCAGATCGTCTTTTGTTTGTATAGAGCCCACGACAATGAATAATAATTTGTATGTATGAAACTTGAAACCGGGAGCCAACGCCTATGTTTCGACACATTTCGACGAATTAATATCGTTTACTACACTTAAATTGATGATCGAAGTTATTACGAAGTTTAACGATTCTATGTATGAATTTGATTAGTTTTATTCACGTTTTATTGGCAAAAATTCATACGCCATTCGTTATGAGAGTGATTGACCTGAAAAGATCGTCCTTCTGCAATATGTCGACTATAATGGTAATAATTTATTTATTTGTCTGTAAATGTCAACAAATTATTATGTAGTTGTGAAGCGTTTTCGTTAGACGAAAGAACTTGATAGTGTTTGTTCGATGGTAAAATGTAAAGATGCATGTATTAAGAGTAGATGGTTGTAGAAAATTAGCAACGAGCTAGCTAGTTACCGATTAGAAAATAATGATTTAGTCTTGAATTATTTGAGGGTTTATTGCTTTATTGCATTAGAAAGTTTTTTTTAATATTAAGATTATTATAAATTTTAGAAATAATCAGAAGAAAATACTCTAAAATATTTACGGGTAGGTATTCAAATATAACGATACGGAGTAAAAAGAACGACAGATTAGGCGGCAAAACCGAATGCCACAAACAATTGCCCATCGGCGTCAGACTTGCCTAGCCTCACCGATCGTTCTAATTTTAAAATAATTTGACGTCTTTCAATCACCATCATCTGTTTTCAGATGTTCGAAATTAGAATTTACGTTGATATCGATTTCAAGCTTCCATAGCCATTTATATTGCCTCTGACGGAACGTATAGTAGGTAAATTATGTTAAGTGGGTAGACAGCGATATAAATTAATGTACCTACAACACTAACCGCTCGGGGCTAGGCGGTAAGGATCGAGCACCCAGTGGTTCTTTCAAAACAATTTCACAGGTTCCTTATAAATTAACCCTGAATAACTTCTCGAAATCAGCTTTCGTTTTTAGGGTTCCGTACCCAATGGGTAAAAATAGGACTCTTATTGAGACTTCGCTGTCCGTCTGTCCATCTGTCACTAGGCTGTATTTCATGAACCATGAGAGCTAGGCAGTTGAAATTCTCACAGAATATGTATTGGTATTGTCACTACAGTAGCAAATACTAAAAACGAAATAATAATAACAATTAAAGGGGCTCTCAATACTGTGTATTACTATGTCTATACACTTTGACGAATTTTTTTAATACGTCATAAATCGCAATTTGTCTTTCATTTACTTAGTCAACGCTACGGAATCCTTTGCGGGCCAGTCCGACTCGCACTTGGTCGATTTTTTTAACTACCAGAGTATCGACAGCGTCGCATGCGCATTCGTGGCGTTGACGAGTGAATCACTGACGCCTGACCCACTAGTGTTGGATCCGCATAAAATATAATTCTGTTTCGCAAACTGTGGTGAGAGTTCGCTCCTCTTGGTACCGTCTACTGGGGTTACTTTGTTGCATGAAGCAACATTGATCACTTATTTTTCAAGTATGGCAAGTTTGTTTCTCGGGTATTAATTCAGAGGGGGTACACACAAGTAATGTTTTAAACTTTCGCGATTCTCACTCATATTTATATGCATGTACGGGAATGGTAAATAAAATCGTGATTAAGTCCCGCGTACACCGCGTTCTTGAAGCAACAGAAAATATTATTTCGTCTTAAAAAATGCCCCGAGTCGTGCCGGGTTAGAATAGCACCTCCCTCTTTCTTCCCGTGGGTGTCGTAACAGTCGACTCTGGGAAAGGGTTAGTGCAGGGGTTCCCTAAGTTGTCTGGGCTACGACCCATCTAATACAAGTTAACAAATTTGAGACCCATGAATAAAGAACTTTACAATTGACAATAGCTTCATAGCTTCATTCACTGGCCATTGGCTCAGTCACTTGGTCTGTCGTTCTACAGGCAGGGCCCACTTAATATTCACTCACCACCAGTGGGTCGCGACCCATAGTTTGCGAAACGCTGGGTTAGTGTATTGTAGGCGATGGGCTAGCAACCTGTCACTGCGATATCATGTTTAAAACCATCTGGGTACCCTGAAATTGCTAAACGTGGCACTGGATTTTTGAATTCATGTGCTCTGCCTACCCCTCTTGGGAATACAGGCGTGAGAATATGAATGATGAAAAAAAAAATATTTTTTTAAACTCAAAACGTAAGACTATTTTTATGCACAGTGTTATATGCACACCTAACGTATTTCCGTCCTATTTCCTTAGCCACTGTGCCATCCACGGCACAAATGAAGACGTGTTCTAAACACACATTGGACACGCTGGTTGGGTTATTTATGGTACGAGCTACGTGGCCCCAAGAGGAACGTCTCTCAACTCGAGCGACAGGTTAACCTTACCCGTCTCCGCCCATCCGACCTGTTGCCGACATCTAAATATTTTGCACACTACTCAATGTGGAGGAAAAATCGTTTATTATTCGTATAGGGTTCCGTAGGTACGCTTTAAAAACCTGAAGGAAAAAAGAGGTGGTATGTTTGGTAAGTGTGCTTTTGTTTGTGAGTCGGGGAACCAGAGACTCACTCATAATGAAAAAACGGAGGACTCAGGTCTTAAATTAAGATTCGACATGTCTCGGACTAATCCTAAGCCCTTGATGTTACCCTAATTTGCATAATTTACACACCCGAACCTGACACCCGTGTGGTGTCAGGTTTAGAATTACACCTCTCCAATTCTTCCGTGGATGTCGTAAGAGGCGACTAAGGACTGGGTTAAGGTATATTTTAGGCGACAGGCTAGCAACCTGTCACTATTGTACCTGCCACCTTGAAACCCAACAAAAAAAATGCTATAAGTGGCTACAAAACAAGAATAGTCGTTGTTTTTCTATGTAGCGTTTTGTGTGCTCTGCCTATCCTATTTGGTAATACAGGCGTGATATATGAATGAATGAATGAATGTGTCGAGATAGAAAAACATCTCGTCATTTCTTCAAAGGATATTTTAAGAGGCGGCTAAGGAAATTTTAAGGTAAGCTTGCGGTGCGAAGCTAGCAATTTGTCTCTATACTTCTTTCATTAATGTTTCAACTTTAAATTATGCTAAAAGTGTCTACAAAACGTGAAAATAGTCATGGTTTTGGCAATGTACCATCGATCCAATTGATTCCTGACCCATTATATGTAGAACCTATTTACAGAAAATGTCATAGTTACATTGCATTGCTCGACAGGCGAAATCTCAATAACGTTTATTGTGACGACGTTCTGTGATGGGTCAGGAATCAGTTGGTTCGATAGTAACTATCGTGTGCTCTACCATCCTATTCATGTATGTATTTATAATAATATTTATTTCAACAATTTTTATT
>BHDV01068227.1:59015-70424 GCA_005406045.1 Adoxophyes honmai
ACATGTCGAGCTAAACTCGATTTATAACGTGAGTTATCCGTGTTTTATAAGATGAGTGAGTCTCACGGGAGTTTAATGTTAAATGCGGAACATGCCTGCATAGGGGTGATTCGGATATCCCTACGTGTGGTCTATCTCTGAACTTTTGCTTGACCGAATTTTTTGGGACAATCTGTATTTAAATGCTGCTCTTGCTCCACGACTACTAAATCATATAATTTTCTGCAAACGGTTGTAAAAGCAAAGATTGATATATGACCTTATATTAAGACTAGTATTGCTCACACTGATTTTTAAGCTAAACGGCAGCTATTAACGTAGTTAAATTTGCTCAAATTGCTGTTTTATACGAGAAATTAATAGCTTGATGATTCGATTACTGCTTTTGCAGTTTTAATGGAGTTAAGCTTCTATGTAGGGAGTAACAGTGAAATATGGATTTTAATAGAACAAATTTAGAGCTATGTGGAAGAAACGGCTTTTAAAAAGGTTTTGTAAGACTTTAAACATGAAAAAATGCTGGGAGTAGCTATGAAAGGCGAACTAACCATGGTTTTGTCTATGTGATGATTTAACATGGAGGTTATAAGAGGGGAATAAGTTTATTTTAGGAAACAGGCTAGCAGCCCATCACTATTATATCTTTTTTATCTAACCAGTAAGTACAACTTAAAAATACGCCAAAAGTGGCGATGAAACGAAGATTGATATTGTTTTCTCTATTGTGCACTGCTAACCCTATTTGAGAACCTCCTAGGACGTTTCTGACCCGCTAAAGAAGTTGGTCGCTGTAAACATAAGTAGGTAACAATTTAATTTAGTCTAGCAATACAATGTCACTATTTATGCCGTTTACTGTAAATATGTACTACGGTGACTTACGAATCAATACGTCCTAGTGTTAACTCTAAAAAAGCAAAACACGATTTTTGAATAATTATGTGCAGATTTCGAAATCGTTATTTCAAATACTTTCGGTAAAGGACACGGAGATAAATGATATTCACTTTTTTGCTATAACCATCACTTGTAATTGGTTGTGTCAAATCGCTGCAAGAAAAAAATACTAAAATATTCACATTTGTATTGTAAATCGTCTTTTTGCTGAAACTGTTGCTTAATTAAAAATTAACATTTTATGTTCGTAAATAAATACATGTATTGTACATAAACATAACATTGAGTTTGGGTCGATATATTTCGAGTGCGCTCAGCATAGTTCACGCAATCAGCAACCGCCGGCTCCTAGATGAATGGCTACGGACTATCCCGGAACATGTCGAGCTAAACTCGATTGTAGACGTGAGTTATTTGTATACAGGGTGGCCGGAAACTGACCGTAAATATTTCAACCAGTGGTCGGGTATACGCGTCTAAAAACCCCTGTAATTTTTTTTTTTTAATTTTTTCATTGAAGATCCTTTGAGAGACAAATGTTTCATCGGTTTTCAGGTCAATGCGACCTGTACAGTCGAGTTCATAAATATATGAGCAAAACTGAGGGTTCAAAAATATCTGTACACCTTTATGACATTGACAATAAGGTGCAAAAGTTTACATATTTGGCATTTATCTGCTCATATATTTATGAACACGACTGTATATCTCGACTCGACTGTATATATATGTTTATTTTGATTTTTATTATTTGTATTTTTTTATTTTTGACATCATATTTTACAACATTGTTTTTAAGTCTGACTTTATATACTATTATTTTTTATGCATTTAACAAGACACTATCACATTGTGTGATTCGCAATTTTTACTTTTTATTTCTTATTTTTGAAATTTTATTTTACATTTTAATTTTTATGTGATTAGTTTGAAAAATTATTCTGACATTTCATATATAATACTCATTTTATTTGTTTTGATTATTTAATGTTTACTTATTTGACGATCCTTTTGACGAATTTATTATGTTTTGACATAATATATCGAATATAATGTAATTTTCAAAATGAAATAAAGACATATCTATCTATCGCAATCTTATGCTATACAAAGCTACACTATAGCTATGCCAATACATCGCACCTGTATTCCCAAATGGGACAAGATCACACGAAAGGCTACTTAAACAAAACCATGACCATTCACGTTTCGTACCCACTTCTAGCATATTTTGATGAGGACCGGGATTCATAGGACGGGACAATTTTTTCAAATTTGTTTTTTTTATAGAAATTCCGAAAAAAGAACTTCAGAGGAGTTTTCAGACGCGTATGCTCGACCCTGTTCACAATTTTTACGGTCATTTTTAGGACACCTTGTATATTAATATGGGTGAATCTTACAGTAGTAGTTAGTAGTGGTAGTTTTGCGGTCACTATGAGAATAGGGACCGCATTCGCTAGCGACAACGTCAAATGTTTTGTTTACGTGTGTGTATCAGTGTGTCTGTCCATAACACCGTAGCTCTGGAAGGGGGCATATCTTTTAAGGAAAAGAAGGAATCCTTTCAAAACCAATAATTTTCCGTTTGACAATTTTTCAGGAACGCGTAGAGTTGTGACATAGAGATTATATTAATCATTACATAGAAATAAAATCGGCGGTTTCTATATAGGGTAAAATCAAAATAGTGTTACAAAATAAGTGTTTCTTATTCATCTAATTCTGGAGAATACACTTGTTAAATTTGTGATTTCCAGACATAGTAAATAGAGGTCGTGATTTCATTCTACCTTAATAAGAATATTTAAAATTTTACCAGGCCAATTTTAACAATTATGTATCACCAATTTCAATTTACCCTGTACGTTTAAATTAACACTGCATCCTTATAAACCCGGTGCGGGTCGCTACTTTATAAATCATAGTACAGACTAGACGTAAAATCGAAGCGCCGAATAAAGGCGCATCTGCACTTGCGGCTCAATTATTCGATGAAACATTGACGGACACCCGAAAATTCCTAGCCCATCTGCGTGACATCAGTGCAGCGCGAAGCTATATAAGAACTTTCACTCGCCCTGCTCGCGAGTCGCGGGTCTCAGCTCGTGTGTGCCCGCCGTAACACACGCCGCGGAAAACTGGTATAGACGGTAGTGTTTGTGCAGTGGGTGATTTTTTATTTTGTGCATAAGGTAAGTTTTTGAAAAAAAAAAAATTTTTTTTGCACATTTGCATGAATATTTTAATTTACGCAATGATTTTTAAGTTGATTTTTTTTTAATGTAAGAAGTTATTTTTGTTTAATTGGTTTTAGACAAAAAACATTACAAAAAATAATACCCATAACGTAAACTAAAATGTATTTTTATGTATTTTTACGAATTGTTTTAAGTCTATAGTATATTTTACTAAAATAAATTAAATCATAATTTCTAAAAATTTAATTATCGTTTATGCCAATACGCACATAACGCACGCAAATGTTTGTATGCGGACGTAATCGAACTTTTGTATGAAAGCAAAAGTTATTACGCGTTCGCGCGACATATATAATAGACATCAACGCGCCATCAAGTTTCCTAAGCGACCTACCAATATAGGAAAGCTTTGAAACTCACTCAGTAATAAAAGATAAACTTTTCTTTCAAAAATGATTAATAGACAGGAATAAATTTCAACTTCTCTTAAAGTATGTCTCTTTTTTTACGTATTATTAAATTCAATACAATTACTAAACAAAGGGAATTAAAATGTATACTATATATATTGAGATTAGCTCGACACGTTTCGGGCTAATTCGTTACCCATCATCGGGAGCAACGCCCTACGGCAGCGATCGAAGCTATAGCGCGTAGACGCGTTGCTCTCGAGTTGATCTCAATATAAAGACGTGTGTTTATCCGTTTTATTTCTTATGACTAACTTTATGTTTAAAATTACTGAATTAATAGAAAGCGCTGTCTCTCCAAACAACCAACAATATATTAGCATAAATTGGACACAGAAACACCCTCATAAAAAATAATTAAACCTAATGATTCTAAACAACATTACACAGTCAATTTACACTAACACATTCAGCGTTGCTCAATAACATTGTCTTCAGCTTCAAACGAAGCTCTAAGCTCACATTTGCAGCTTTATTGCAAGCTTCGTGCATGCGTGTGCGCACAATGCACGTACGCAACCTTTACCTATCGGGGGCACGTGCCATGAATACTAAACACCCTGTATTCAAAGGCAATAAACCAATATTAATTTATACATACATATTCTCACGCCTGTATTCCCAAGAGTAAGCAGAGCACATGAATTCAAAAATTCAGTGCCACGTTTAGCAATTTCAGGGTAACCAGAGGGTTAAACGTGATATTGCAGGGACAGGTTGCTAGCCCATCGCCTACAATACACTAACCCTTTCCCAGAGTCGACTGTTACGACACCCACGGGAAGAAAGGGGTAGGTACTATTGTAACCCGCCACCACACGGGAAATTTATTAATTTATGAATCTTTATTAAAATGGAACAGGAATTCTACATCCTCAATAAATATTTTAGTGTGTCAAACTTTTATGCTAAATTGTGTTAATGTAAGATTAAAAAAAACGAAATGAGGTCAATAAGAAACAGACAAATTGGTATAATTTGTACATATTTTTTTAAGTGGTCTCTGCATACCCCTGTGGGAAAGAGGCGTGACGGTATGTATGTATGTATTTTTTTATAAGCCGAATTTCACAGGTAGTTTGGAAATGTTTCAGCTCCATTTAGAAAAAGACTTGTATGCCTCCTAGCGTTTACGAAATTTTAACAATAAAACCGGAAATTACATAGGTTTAACTATTTTTGCTATGTATCGTTTCATTTCGTTACATTTAGTGTTGCAGCAAAATTAATATCTCTGAAATCACCAAACATTCGGCAAAATTACTTTTAATAAGACAGACGGACTGACCGGCAAAAAAGAAAACATTTTAAAATTTCCTTTCCTCGAAGGATTTTGTTCCAAAACTGTGTAACGAAAACAAGCGTAACGGAAGAAATAAATATGTAGACATTATTTAAGGAAAAGTAACATAAACGAAGGTCAAATTCGAACTCGAATTTCCACTAGGAACTTACAAGAAAACTAAAAGCAAGTTAAAATAGTTATCCTGAGATGTTTTTTGTCGTTTTCAAGAGTATTCTTATTTCAGAAGATAATTTACTCAGAGACACTTTAGTTCCAGTGATTGACACCCTGCTTATGAACTTCGTTAGTATGAGCCTTCTACACCTACCTAAGTCAAGGTCGAGCATGCAAACTATTGGATTTGTGTCAAACACTGGGACTACAGCCTTTAATGAAGTAATTTCATGTATGACTTTAATACATACATACAGTCACGCCTCTTTCCCACAGGGGTAGGCAGAGACCACTGTGTTCCACTTGCTACGATCCTGAAATATCTGTTTTGCTTCATCCACGTGTTAATAAAATAGATAAAATTAATCTAGCAACAATTTTTGGACAGATTTAGCGTTAAAATATACAGGCGATTGTGGCCAAATACTTATACGAGTAGGTACTCGTAAGTTAAGTCAATATTTTAATGATTAATTTAACTTTATGGCTTTCATTAATTTATAGCAACACAATCTCTAATCTTGTTGGAAATATTTTTCTTACTTATCTTTTTACATTACATCACACCAATATTCCTAAATGGGGTATAGGTAGAGCACACAAAACGTTAATTAGTCAGAACTACGATTATTTCCTGGCCACTATTAGCATAATTTTAGGCTGAAATAAAAATGAAAGAGGTAGTGAGGTTGCTAGCCTGTCGCCTAAGACATACCAAAACTTTTTTCCATAGAACAGGGTTTCTCAAAGTGGGGTACGCGAACCCCTAGGGGTTCGCCATTCGACAGCAGGGGGTTCACGACAAGATTTACGTAATGGTGGCTTGATAACTGGCAGGCACACAATCATGGTAGTTAAAATTGTCCAAAATTACTCCTAACATTCACGACCAACAACGATTAACATTTGCGACCAGAAACAAGCACACCCGTCACATTAATATTACAAAGACATTTCTTTTGATATTTTAAACCGAAAGTTTGTTAACAGGGTTCGCGGGGCCGAAAGTTTGAGAAACCCTGCCATAGAGAAATCGAGAAGTGTTATTCTAAAAAACGAACTAAACGTTAATTATAGTAACAACTTTACAACTACATTGAGTAATTGAAACTTCTACATCTGTCTTCAACAAAACAAAAACAATACATTACTCAGAAGCCTGAGAATTACAAACCATGGTCTCGTTAACAAAAGACAAGTAGCGAGCTATTAGCATAAGGATGTGCAGATGCGAGATACCGCCAACAATAGCTTGATATATAGCTGGTGTGTGGACTTGGACAGATAGCTGAAGTTAAGTCATGTGTGGCAGACATTAACTTAGATACTCGTATAAGGATTATGCCAAAAAAAAATAGATGGCCAAAGCTATTCTATTTTTGAAATTTCGATGATGCTAACTCTGAGGTTGGGTTAGGGATATTTCCTCTTCGACAACAAAAAAAAGGGCTTTATTGTGGATAATTTACTTTGTAGGTAAAGCTGATTTTGTAGCTAGTTGTCTCCTCAGCCAAACTTAGGATTAATTTAAGGATGCTATGACGTTACGTTTTACGTCGAGTAAACTGATAACCATACATGTTTGTCATGTATAGACAAGACGGTTTTTTAGTGTCTGGTGAAATAAAAAAAAATCCTAATTAGAATAAGTAATTAGAGATTTTGTTTAAAAGCGTATGTATTTTGGGATTTTTTGGGATTAGTACTCTAAAGTTTTGCACAAAAACAATGTAGAAATGAGCCTAAACATACAAGTTGCATGATTTTAGACCTGATTTGCGTGATAATTCGTAAGAAGTCATTCATAATTAAAAATGTGTGTTATATTTAGGCCAAAAAGACTTCAAGATCAAATTCTTTAAATAAAATTTGACTCGATGATTGTATTCAATCACGTGTCTTTAAACTTTATGTCGGTGGACGGTTTTTGTTTAATTTAGGCAAATTTCGTTACGAACAACTAATAAATAAAATATAGATTATACTTCAACAAAACTTATTTTCTATAGCAAAAATATTAAGAATGGCTCTTCATTTCATATGCAATGCAAAAGCAGAACCATAAACATTTAGCAACTAAATGTTGCATAGGTTAATTAACAAAATCAGTACAATAAATTAAAGGATTTAAATTTTAAACCGCGGAAAAATCCATTCCTATAATTAAATTTGGTAGATTATGTAGATTTTATCTATGAAAAATATACCACTATTTGAATAGTACATATATAATCTTTTATAGGTCAGTGTATTAAAAACATATCGTCAAATGAATAAGGTCGTAACTATAACATAGATAGTGATGCGTTAAGTTGTAATCGTTTCGGTTGTTAAGTAACCGTATTTATTGTTAGATAATATAATATTTTGCTGTAATATGACCCGTTTTATTTGAATATTATAGTTTATTTGCATAATTTATGTTAAAAGCTTTAATTATATAATGACCTTGGACTAAAAAGGTGTTTGCGTTTCATACAAATAATGACAAATAATTATTAACCTGCTGATACAAATGATTGGATCACTATAAAAAAAGGACTTTCTCGAACCATTGAAGATTTTTAGTAAAATAAACCTTCGAATAGACCTGAATAAACGTTTTATGTACATTTTGTATTTAATTTAAACTATTCCTTGCTAAATGGTACCATAATTTAATTAAATGCAATTAGCCTGATCATTGGGTAGTTTTGCCTGGAATGATTTCCGGGAGTTTTGAAAATTGGTAATATTATAGATTTTGAGGTGCTCTATCTGAATTTCTACTTTGCCACCTCGTATCTATGCCGCTAACGCCGCCATATTGGAAAAATGGCGCGTAAAATCAGTTTTTTGACAATATCTCCTGTCTGACTCAATTTACAATAAAACTGTATAGCCCTTCGGGTGGCATCATGATACGCGCATAAAGGCGTTTAGTGGCAACAGTCCAGCTGCTGGAATGAGAAAAAAAGTGCGGATGTGGCGTTGTCCCTGAGCTGGACAAAGTGTACTACTCTAATTAAAACGCAAAATTTGTGCTATGTTACCATTAAACGCGAGCGTATCTAAACGTTTTAATGATTTTATTGAATATGGTCACACTTAAAGCTACAGAAACGTTCAGAATTCGCACTCAAAATTTTTTTTTTACGCGTTGAAGTTTGAGTGAGCTAGTGGTACCCGGTTGTAGTCGAGTTTTGTAAAGGTTTTGTTTAATAAAAATGTATGAGGAATGTTGTTTTGAACTCGTAGTCTTTTGAAGTTTTATATATTCTTGTAAATAAGCCGAAATTTACATAAAATAAAAGTTTTATTTAAAAGTTCTGAACGTTTTTATCGAGACGAGGTAAATTGTCTGTACCCAATATTTCGGATATAATTTGTAAATAGATTTAACACTAATAATTTTCTTGCGTGGTAGAAATCTGTTAGCTTATTTCATGGTTATTTCAAAAACATAGCTTGTAATAATTGTTTTCATACAAAAATATACCAGAATTATGATTTTTATAAAAAATGGGGTCTGAAGTAAACAGACAGCTAGAGGCTCTGCCACATCCGCCAAAATATTTCAAAATGGCCGTGCCACTCAAGCACAAATCGGTTTTGTCCAGGAGCTGGAATTTGCCACGCGAAGGGATAGTACAAAATAAAACTAGAGACAATTTCCTACAATTTATGTCTCAGTGTTTATTTCATAAAGTCAATAGTTTTAGTGTACGAGCGCCACAAAGTGTACTCCAACACTACTCAACAAAAAACTCAGCTTGTCTTTTGTCATTCAATAGAGGTTTCGACAGCCGTATCTTATGGAGTTATAAATATCTAAGGGCTAATTCATTAACTATATGTAAGAAACTATCGCTTAACCGACTTCAGTGCTCGTATAATGAACGAAATAGGTACTTCTATTTTGCTCGCAAAAAAAGCGTGAGACGTATGAAATTTTGCAGCGCTTGCGTCTTTTTTGAGCTAAAGTAGAGACCATTTTACCAAAAACGTGTAAGATGTCTGAAATCCTACGGTGCTTACTGTTTTTTCGAGTCGATAAAGTTTGTATAGGATAACAATATTTTCGATATTTTTAATACTTTATCACCGTATAAAAATTCCCTGAACTTCAACAAACATTTAAAAAAAAGAATTGGCCAAATTGGTCCAGGCGTTGTTGAGTTATGCGCTTACCAACACAATTTGCGAAGTGTACTTTGTGGCGCTCGTACGCCAAAACTATGGACTTTATTGAATAAACACTAAGACATAAATTGTAGGCAATTGCCTCTAGTTTTATTTTGTAATACACTGTTTTATCGTAAAATTAGTCAGACAGGAGATATTGTCAAAAAACTGCTTTTACGCGCCATTTTTCCAATATGGCGGCGTTAGCGGCAAAGATACGAGGTGGCAAAGTTGAAATTCGGAAAGAGCACATCAAAATCTATAAATTCACCAATTTTCAAAACTCCCGGAAATCTTTCCAGGTAACCCCTTTAATTCGTTTCTATTGACTGGATCAAATCGCGTCAATCGAAACAAGTTACGTGTGTAATTTGTAATTAAAATATTTCAAATCATTTAACTGCTTCTGAGCGCGAATAAGATGTAATTAGCAATACCTACGCTGATTAAGATATCAAACCATAGATTAAACTGAGTATTTAATTTTATTTAAATTCACGCCTTCATTCCCAAATGGAGTCGACAGAGCGCACAAAAGGCTACATAGACCATGACCAATACCATGACTATTTCACGTTTTGTGGCCACTGTTAGCATATTTTTTTAGGATTGAGTAGGTATGTGTAATAGTGGTCGCTAGCCTGTCGCCTAAAATATACCTTATCCAATTTCTTCAGTCGCCTCCTAAGACAAGGAAGAAATGGAGAGGCGATATTCTAAACCCGAACACGAAAAAAAGTTTGCTAAAGTTTTTTCGCATCCTATCTAAAGTGGAGACTAAAGGCAATTAAAAACTAAACAGTTATCTAATAGTGGAACTAATGATCAGTAATACTAATAAGAAAGCCTCATAAGGCGCTGCTCATCAAATGTCACTCGGTCACCTCCCACTTTTCTAACGACATAAATGGTTGTAGTTATAACACTTGACGTGCGACCAAATCGGAATCGCCAAACCGGAGGTGCGAATTAAAATTGTGTCATTTTTGAACTCGAAGGAACCCACATTTGGCTGGTCATAAATAACAGAGGTCAAAGATTTAACAATCATACCTACCGAAAATCTTTAATTTTTCAGATAGATTTGACTTAAATTTAGCTATAAATAGTCACCTCGAAATCAATTTTCTAATAAAAAGACGCATCTGTAACTAAAGTGATTTAGAAGCTAGTGCATAAAAACACTTTAATAGCAAAAGATATATCATAAAAAAGGAGACAAGTACCTAATCTCTTCCCTCGTTTAGATTTCTCAACGTCCGGAAAAGTAGGAACCAAATAATTAAATAACTACATAATGTAATGACTCATCCAAAAAGCAAAACAACGAACAAAGCTTCATACGTAACGCATCGAAATAAGTATCGCACCAAATGTCACTCGGCCAATACTGGCAACCGATAGCCATAAACATAATTAAAAGTAAAACAACAAAGAAAGAAATGAGCCATAGATCATAGACGCAGTAATGTCAGAGGTCGGGTAGAGCGAAAGTGAAGAGGTTACGTGTCGTTGCGTCACTGTCACACAGTTACATTGATTGGTGGACACAGGCGGGTCAGTGGGTAAGGCTTTTTACACCTGACTACGGAATGGTGCTTTGTTTACATTGTGTTCATTTGTCAGGTTTTTTTTTTAATGGGACAAACGTGGGTACAAGATCTTTGTTACTAACCAGCTCTATGGACTTACACTGTCTGAAAAAAAAGTTTTTATTGTTGCCAGTCTATTTTTTCGTCCACCAACGTTCAGTTGTAAAGTTGGTATAGATCAGTTATTTATTAGGGCTTAAAACAGAGGTCACTACTAAGTATGTTCCTCTGTTAGAATAATCGTTACGAAATCGTGTCGTGCCCGTATGGTATAATGAGCATGGGTGCTAGATGCTTAACTCGGATTCACACTAACGTTACACCATAACTCTAAAGTTTATTTAGGATTTCAAGCTTCATTAGCTTTTATTACAGATTGAGTCATTTTGGGTGTGTTCTTTTTGTTATTTTTAGTTTCCGTCAACGTAACATTTTGTTTTATTTGGTAATTAATAGTTGTATATATACTCCAAATTATAAATTTTGACATAAAATAAAAAACTAAAGTTTTTGTGAAGTTTACTTATGTTTTGTGAAGTTTACATATCGACACCTCCAACGCAAAAGGTCGTAACGCTAAATTTGTGATTTTTCAGGAGAGCGATTATAAAAGTCTTTTGTGTATT
>BHDV01068227.1:73077-127394 GCA_005406045.1 Adoxophyes honmai
GATTAAAATAAGTACAATGAGCAAAAAATCTCGTTTTTGCAAAAAACAGCGTTACGACCTTTTGCGTTGGAGGTGTCGATATGTTTTGCAGCTAAAACTACTTAAGTGCACATTACTTTTCTATGCAGTTAAGACTTTTCTTTCAAAGCTTAAAATGCAGATACGCCTTATTTCCCTATGACGGCAACAGGGCCGTATACAGTAAAAATGTAAACGCAAACCGCGCAACAGTGATGTAACATCTTCATTCAGTAAGTACTCATGGGCATAGAAGACCCATAAAGACTTCGAAATAATCTCAATAAAAAAGAAAGCCAACTCATACAACTCAATACAGCATTATTTGACAAATGCCATTAATCATAGAAAACTGTCAAAACTAATATTTGACATAGTCTATACAGTTCCTTGCCTCTGACATTTGCTTTTGTGACTAGTCTTCATTGAATGTAAAGTGGCGGCCGCAAAGAAACGAAATGTTAATTAAATATAAACATACGTCGGCATGAATGCACTTGTACATTTTTGACATTTATGTCAATGAATAAGGAAATGAAGTGATGTCATCAAAATCAACGCGAAGAACCAACAAAATTTATTAACATACCTAGATACTTATAAACGTTATGGAATTGGAAACTGATTTAGTATTAAGCAATGTAAAAGAATTCGCTAACCAAAATTGTTGAACCAACGAGTTAAACAAACGAAACAAAACACTAACAACTTTAAACAATACTGTTCGTTACTACGGCACCTCTACGTCACTTTTGCCCAGACCAAAAAGACGCACAGCAAAAGAGTCGTAAGTGGACATACGCCGTTTTAACGCGAAACGAACATGTAACTGTGTCGAGCATCTTCTATCTTCCGTGAGAGTCGCCCACTTGCAGAAACAATGTGCGACCCACTACGATGATAGTGAGATTGGAGATAGCGCAACAAAAACGGAATGAGATATATTTTGGTTGGAGATAATGCTATGGCATAATGGCCGATCCCAATACTGGTCTCAACATCTACAGCTGGGCGAAAGGCACTATTTACACCCAAGTAAATAAAAATTTCAAACGAAAAAACTGATAAGAGTGAGCTTATTCCCAGAGTAAATTTTATTGTTGTTTGATTAAATAATCCTAAGAATTATAATTAGTGTGACCGTATCAACTATACCGAAAAGTACAAGATTTTGAAGCAACTACGTCGTCGTCCCTTGGGAATGTTACGATCCCAGCAAAAGGAAAAGGCATGTTGAGTTAAGTTACCGAGAAAATTCCAAACAGGTCAATCTCATCATTAAGTATATTTGCACGAGTTATCGAGTGATTAGGATTAAGGATCAATGCAGGCAAGAAAAACACATTTTACTTCAAGAATCATCGCGCATACATACATACACGCCTGTATTCCCAAGAGGGGTAGGCAGAGCACATGAATTCAAAAATCCAGTGCCACGTTTAGCAATTTCAGGGAAACCTGATGGTTAAACGTGATATTGCAGTGACAGGTCGCTAGCCCATCGCCCACAGTACACTAACCCTTTCCCAGAGTCGACTCTTACGACACCCACGGGAAGAAAGGGGGAGGTACTATTCTAACCCGGCACCACACGGGGTATCATCGCGCATATCTATGTATATTCCCAAATGGGGTAGGCGGAGCAGACAAATGATACATAGCCAATTTCAGATCAATTTTAGGTTCCAAAATAGATGAAATAAGTGTAGTAACAAGTGGCCAGCCTATCGCCTAAAGCATACCTAAACCTATCTCCTCACCTCTTACGATATCCCAACTCCACGATGTTAACAAAACCATACTGCACAATAATCTCACGTCTATGTATGTATCTGTAGCAATCCATAATTAATCACCACCTTAACAAACAATAATGCCGCATTAGTCAACATCTTACAATCGAATAGCACCAATCATGTCCAAAAACATCTGTACTACATAACGATTACAGCATAGTAATTGTACACCCATCTCCTTACCGGTGTTAAAGTATCATTGACATTTAGTACCACTGTTACCAAACTGACCGACCGTATCATGAGAATCGTTAAAATTGCCAAAGTTATTTTTAACTTGTAAAATGGATGAAGCAACCGTCATTATTAACAAATTAGTAGGATTTCCCACGCGAGGTTTTGATCTGAATAAATTGCTTATTATTGTTTAGGCTAAAGTGCAGGTCAGCGGTTTCTATGGGTATTTAAGCCTTGAGATTCTGCAATAATTAATAAGATTATATGTTTCATAAAGGCATTAACATGAATCGCTACTGATACGAATCTTTTCAAATCACGTTAAGTAACTAGTTTTAAATGTCTATTCGTAACTATACAATCTAAGCACGTTTTAAAAACTCTGTACTGTTTTTAATGATTTTTAATAATTGTGTCTTTAATTGGTATTGGCAAAATATGATTTCAATTAAGATCTTTTTTTATCTAATTAAGTTTGATCAATATTGTGTACGTGAAAAGTGCGTATTAATAACAACCTGTATAATATTAATAGATTCGATGTTGGCTTACGAACAACCCTATCGTTCTCGGCTTTAACTGCAGTTGCCTTATTGAAAACGTCGCTGAAGCGAGTTTGATGAGAAAGTTACATGTCAAATCAAATTTTAATGTAGTTAGTACCTTTCATATTTATGCCCTAAACTACACACTGATATTTTGGTAGTATGTAGGTTCTAGATTCAATACTGATTAAAAACCCAATCGGAACTAGATAACGCTTTTTACTAAATAGTATTTTAATTTCTTCGTCAGGCGGTCATTATTTAAAGATACGGTTAAATATTAATCCTCCTTTCTGAATGCGGCTGCATCGCTAATGACAATATTTAATTTGAATAGTGAATGAACTTCAATTTTCAACAATAACACTAACCGCCATAACCGCAAACCGCTAGGCTTTTCACAAAAGCGATTCATCTGAAAATAACTTGACATTCACAGTTAAAGTGTTGTAACTCAAACAAAATGATTAATGCAATGCAACATCTATCATTATTAATAACAATTTAATAGCTTCATCAAAAAGCGAATCGGTAAACGTTTTTCAATCTAACCGAGTGTCACCATTCACTTTGACTTTTAAGTTTCAACTACAACTGGCGCTTATACGCTGATGATGATTTTGAAATGGCTAAACGATTCATTCGCATTATTTGCCTTGCAAATCAAAGTTCATGAAACTGTTACGTAAATAACGTGCTCTTAATGTTTGTTTAGACCTTGACGCTTGGAAAGGGACATCGTTTATTTTCAACACATTTTTTTCTGACAAAGATGGACAATTTACCCGTCTTTTTGATGAGACATTTTTATTTGTGATAGAGTAGATGACTTCAATGAAGAGCACTACTAGAAACTGGTGTCAACTTTTATTTGGATAGATAGACATCTTTGTCTGTGTGTTGTCGGGCTTAGTCAATATCGATATCGCGTTTTACGAATAATGTCTTATCTTCATTTTACCTAAATATTATATTAGTTGGCGACCATTCTGGGCATTCTGAATTTTCTTACCAATTCTATATTCATAATTTCATGTTTGAAGATTCCCAAATACAATTGTAAAATAATCAAAACAATGTAAAAGCAGTTGACGAACAATAACCACTTATGCAGACAAGCAGTTTCTACAAACACAATGCGGTCTTCATTTTTTTCGACAACGAACTGAAAATTGATTAGTTTCAGTTGTGTAACAAAAAAGTGGTCTGCAAATGTATTTATTTAGTAAAACATATTTTTTATTTGTAAAATTTGTCTCTTTTGTAATTTTTTTGATGTTAAATAACGTATATTGAATTGTAATCGATAATTAGAGCTTTGTAATTTTTCAAGTTTTGAAAAATTTAACTTGTTAAAAACAATGTCATCATAATTATTATAATTAAGTCATATAAACAACAAATCCCAAGAGAAAGAACAAACAAATCAAACAAAACCACAAACAGTATCATAATTGGTTTTTTCTCAATAAGTAACACGCTGTAATTATTAGATTACAGTAGTGGTATGTTAATTAATTAATAATCGTACAAAAATGTGATGTTATGTTGTCTCTGTCACGATAGGTCATTGTGTATGGCATGTTTTGAGCAGGTCTGCTCAGAGCAGTGGCTTTTCTTGAGCCCTTAATTGATTTGACAAGTGTCAAGGAATTTAATTTTGGCTTGTAAGTGTTGCTAGCTTGGGTTGGCTTTAGTTTATGAAAGGTGGAAAATGTGTTGCCAGTATTTCTTAAAAGGTTTTTTAACTACTTTTAACATAGTTTTAGGTTTGAACTTAAATAAAGAAGTATAATAGTGACAGAGATTGCTAGCTCGTCGCCTAAAACATACCTAAACCTTAATAGGCTATGGCATCGCGGAAGATATGGAGATGTATTATTCTACAGCCGACACCACACGAAAAAACACGAATACTCGTACAAGTTACAAAGTTTATCTTCTGAACTGCTAGAAATGGGTGCAACAAATCTAAACGCAAAGTGAGTTGTAACTTATGGTCATTACGTACGTTCACGCGAGGAGATGACACGACACAAGCCTGTCATTTAGCTGGGTGATAGTAATATCATGATGCATGTATGCAATGATTGTTAACTTTCGAACAAGCCAGTGGCGGTGTGTTATTTTTCACATATCCGACATATTCAGTTTTCTGTTTAATACTTTGAAATATTTTAATAGAGTCATACATCACGCCTGTATTCCTAAATGGATTAGAAGGACACACAAAACGTTACATAGACTAGCGAGTATAATCACTGTAGATTCTGATACAAAATAACTAGAAAATGCTGGTACCGATCTGTTTTCATCATCATTAAATTCATCGTCACTTCACTACATAGTATAAAACAAAGTTATTTCTCACTGTCTGTCACTATGTATGCTTAGCTTTTTAAAACTACGCAACGGATTTTAATGCGGATTTTTTCGGTTGATAGAGTGATTATTATGTATTGAAAAATATGCAAAACTGATTCAAATGTTATGTCATTATTCTGTAGTATATTCAGCCTCGCTCCCGTGAATTAACAAATCAGCTGTTACCAAAAAAATTAATATCGAAGTCAAATAAGCAAATAATCAAATCATCGACCTATGTCAACAGAAAGATCAGCACGGTCGTCAACTAGTTGTTTCATCACTCCAATTTACAGAGGCTGTGCTTATGTACAGATTGCATGTAAATCTGTATGCGTGTTTGTTAATGAGCAATTAGCAAACAGATGGACAACATGATTGGGTCTGAAAATTAATCGCTGAGCAAAAAGTACAATGTTTGTAGTACGCTTCGGTAGAGCGAGGCAAGTCCCAAAATTGACCGTGTTTATTTTTGACTAGCTTTCCGCCCGCGGCTTCGCCCGCGTGGAACGCGGTTATATTGCGATATAAAGCACAACTTTAAGAAAACTTCTCGTTTCAAACGACACAAAGCGCCAATCTATCATCTATCGATCGGTCATCGATTGATATCGATGTATCATTGATCGATATCGATCTATCAAGCAAACTATATTTTTGTTTTCCCTCGGGAACATCAATTTTTCCGGGATAAAAAGTAGCCTATTATTTAATCCGGACTACTATCTTTACGTCTGCAAAATTTCAAAGCAATCGGTTCAGTAGTTACGGCGTGAAAGCGGAACAAACAAACAAACAAACAAACTCACTTTCTGACTTATAATATTAGTAAGGATGTTTCTAATTAAACTTGCGCCTTGCTGTGCTAAGCCAAATAGTCGTAGCCAGCGCCATTGAAATATTTTACCCTCATCTAAAGGGGGGTAGATAAGTCACAACTGCATCTATAGTACATATAATTATAATTCTTTAATGGTAACCCAATTTGATTGCGTTTTTATTTCACAGGAATTACCTGTATGGGTTCCAATCACATTTTTGATATTTTAAAGAATGAGACGAAAAACGGGATTTTACAATTTCTGGAAGTCGATTTAGGTTATACGAATGGTAAGAGTCACAAAATAGAGGTATCATTCATCACACCATTTTGCGGATAACTACTTGGTCTCACCGGTAATAAACTGTTGTAATGCGCTAAAAACATCCACAGCTCTTAAATTTAACTGCACATAAAGTTAATTCTGCTAAATAACGTTTGTACCTAGTAATTTATTAGGAATGTGTGTAACATTATTAATGATAATTAAATAGCCCTGTAACCTTTCCTACAACACCTAGCAATAACCGAGTTAACTCGACCGTTCCACGAATAGTTTATTGATGGAACTAGAAGCATCTAGTATATAAATTAATTCTAGGATGTTTATACATCCTTTACAAATTTTGTATCCAGTTTTATACTATAAAATAGTACTGTGGGTGAGTGAGAGACAATGCACAACCTAGACCATTGATGCTAATGTCGTATGTTAAGTTCACAATACACTGTAACCCAAGCCCTCTCATACTGAAAGAAGGCCTGTCCTCAACAGTGGGACGTAATTTAGGACATGTAGAAGTAGATATACAGGGTGGAAAAATCGAATGCCACATGGATGGCAACTACCTTAAATATTGTAAACAGCACATTTTGTGTAAAAGAGACTTTCCTTTATTTTTTAAATCATTAAATTCTACATTTAAGGATTTATGAAAAATCGCAAAAAAATACCAAGTATATTATATGAATGTAGTTTTATTTTGTGTGTTTTAAATTTTAGTTTTAAATTTTCATGGTCTTCTGTTATTCTGATTGTATTTGTTATTTAGAGAAAAATGAACCTTATCAGTAACCCTTTCAATCTGAATCATAAAATACGGCACGTTATTTTTTGTCACATTTGACCGGTTCGAGTCTCGACTGAGGCAAGCGATTTTTCATAAATCCTTAAATGCAGAATTTATTGTTTTTTAAAACAAAGGAAAGTCTCCCTTACACAAAATGTGCTGTTTCCAATATTTACGGTAGTTGCCATCCATGTGGCATTCGATTTTTCCACCCTGTATATGACATTAAGAAGACATCCGACATTAGCACAACATTGATAACAGTGGCTTACGTAAACATTGTTTTACGAGTTTCGACACGCACCATATGGGCACATTTATTGGAAATGTTAAGAGCGTGCAAACAAAATTCGGTGATTTTGATGTTTTTCAAATGCTTTAGAAAGCTATAAATCCTTAAGTTTTTAAAGAAAAACTACTGTAACATATAAATAAACTCTTTTTCTAGGGATTAACGGAAAAAAATATTTTATTAGCAACACAGATTTCTTTTACTTAGCCAATTTGTTGAAGGGTTTTCACAAAAATACGCGTCAGAGCTGTCTTTCACTTGAAAATTTTCCATTAAAATTTACCATAAACGATATAAACTTATTATTATCTGATAGACAATATAGTCTACTGGGGATTAACGGATTAACATGAATCAAATTATTGGTTTTTAATATTCAAATATCATTTTACATAATTTCAAAGTTGAACCATTACTTTATTTTTTTTCTCATTGATTTTAATGTAATTACAAATGAAACAATTTTATTGTAAATTTACAGAATATGTTTAGTCTAACCATATTTTTTTCATGGCTAAATATGAGTTAATTTACATTTCACGATTTTTTAAACATTGGTCCAAAACCACTAAGGTCAGGTGGGGGAAGAGAAACGCAGGGATAAGAGGGCTCTACAGACCATAATCACTCATAACTCGACGAGTTATGGTCTGTGGTGCCTCTTACCCCTGCCCTGCCCCTGAATTTCTCTTTCCCCACCTGATCTTATATTACGTTCGTAAAAAATGTGTGCGCCCTCTTAACGGTAGATAGACTAAAGAAATAACAGCGAAGCTTAACATTGTATCTTTCACATTTTTGTTTTTATTTGCTTGTTGTAATCTAAATAATTTCAGATTCAATAAAACACTTCACTGATAAATCGTAGTCCTTGAAAACAAGTTGTAGAAAGTAAGAACATTCTGTAAGCTTACATCAATTACTAGTTTCTAAAACTGTAGTTTTACTTATTACTTATGCATCTATTAAATAATAATTACAGTCATAATTTACTTACAAATTCAAGGACAAAAAGACATCGTGTAATCGTTTTATAACACTTCTCGATTTCACATCACATCTTGCGACTACAATCACAGACTGTCGCTATTCGCTTATTAAATAATTAACTTAAACAGTCATTATGTCAAAATGGACATTACTCTTTAATTGGCAAGAACGAAACATCAAAAATTAAATAAAATAAAAAATGAAGTATTTCAATTATATCCTCAACAAAAGTATTCTAAACTCAAACCCCGGGTAGTATCGGATTTAGAATCCCACCTCTCCACTTTTTCCGTAGATTTCGTAAAGGTGATTAAGGAAACAGCTAGCTAGTAAGATACATCGTAACCGATAGACTAACCTGTCGCTATTTCCATCATTTTATCTAACTTCGATCTTAAAACCTTTGCTTATGTATTATTTTGTGTACTCTCGTACTCTGCCTACCCATGGAGAACACAGGCGGGACTTAAACGCTTAGACGCTTAAAGCGTATTTTAATTCCGTCAGTCAAAAAAGACCCGTAAAACACTACAAAAGAGCGCCAGCAATTAACTACGATTCTCATATCAACAAAAACGTTCAGCAAAAAGTATTATTTTTAACTAAACGGTAATCGGTGCCAAAGTTGTGACTCATTACCACCTGGTCCGGTAACGCGGAACAACGGTACCGAATGTAACTGCTTAGTGTTGGGACAAGACTCGTCTGAAGAGGCAAAAGTAGACTCTCGGCAGAACTTGATTTGACTCGTAGTGCAGGAGTCAATCCGATGTATGTAAGGAGGCTTAAGTTCAAAAATGGACGTCTTGCGGTTGATTATGACCTAGATAATGATAAGTAATAGATGATTATCGGATGCTCTTTTTAATTGCCAGTTTGACCCCGAGAGTTTGGAATATATGTAGAATATACTAGAAATAGAATACGTGTTATGTGTGAATGTTAAGTTAATACTGACTGCATGTTCAATACTGTAGACCCCTAGTTTAAATACTGGTAATCCATAAGTGAATTAAAAACTTGGTTAGACACGTGTTTTAATAGTTGAAGATGGTTTATATCTGTTTTGCGTGCTGTAAGAATTTGAGACATTAATTTCATGTCACCTTTACAACATCAATCTTAAGTCGTTAATTCGTGTTAAGGTCTCAATGTAAGTAGGAAAACCCTCAATTGTTTAAAGAAAGGTGGCACTTTTTACTAGAACTATCAGAAAAACACACAAGTCTAATCTCATTCGCGTAGCCAAGCATTCTGGACTAGATTCCATCCATAAGCATCGCGTCAACTTATCGACTCAAAAGTGTCTCGAATTGCCCATCACTATCGAAACATTGTAGACAAACGTACGAATAGAAGATTCGTCTCGCCCAAGCGAAAGTGACGCGTAATATTTGTGTTTACATATAACACCCCGTGGCATATGCGTACGCGCGTATTACGTAACAGTTTTTGTTTAACTGCTATTGGTTATCGTTATAGCGATTTGGCTTTGTGGAATGAAAAATTGTTACGTGTTGAACATCTGACGGGCTAAAGACTCTAAAGAGTTGATGCGTCTTGTTACTTATTTACAAAATTGTGTTACGTATTTGATCTCTGACTGTTTAATGGGTTGAAACTTCACTGTATTGGTTTATGTTACACGCTTTCTTTTAACTTGCCGTGTAACGTTTATGTAGTTCAAAACTCATGCTTTAGACATGTATTTCCGTCGGTTTGTTTATGTCATATAACATAAATAGTATTGGTGAAAATTCAATATAGCCTAAATAGATATATCTAAAAGATGTAAAGTCAGCTGATAGAAGTCAAAATTCTAAATGTTCATTAGCGCTTAACTGGAAAACTAATGCACCTAATTGAATTGTTTTTTATCTTCAATATTGTCAGGAAAAAAATACATGTAAAACTCTTACCGAGATGATGCAGAACGTCGTTAATAATAACTGTTTTGCAAAACAATGTACCTATTCATTCGTTTAGTGTTTAGTATGAAGTAGGTTTTATTCTGTTAAAAGGTTAAATTCTTCGAAGATGAAAGGACGCGTAGCTTGGTGCATGTTTTAATCAAAATTAACAATATGCTAAGACCTTTTGCGAAGGCAAAGGTGACTCCAAATTGACCTATAGTTTGTCGCGTGCATCTGTCACATTTTGTTCACATTTCTTTTTTCCAGAATTATTAATTTTGCTAATCGATATTTTATGGTAATTTAGGTCCCATTCAGTTTATTTATTAGGTCTTGGATAAAAAAAAAAAAATAACACTACTAAATTTAGGAATTATACCTATTAACAAAGAATACAGTCTCCAGCTTTTAATTTACAAGATTTTAATTAGTTTTTTTCCATGGAAACAGCAATGCGAAAACTTACTCCATCACAGAATAGGTAACAATGCTACGTAAAGAGGTCCACCTCCACCCCTAACATGTTTAGAGTCTGGCAAACGAAAGCGTGACCTGAGAAAACGCGGCAAATATAAAAATCTTTATGTGGTATTACTAACTATAGTATAAATAGATGGTTGTACCATTTAGTTTGAAAACAATTTACTAAAAAAGATTGTCAAGCACCAAAACAGTTTTCTCGTACTATAGTTTTAGTAATTCTACATAAAGATTTTTTAAATTTGCCGCGTATTCTCAGGTCACGCTTTCGTTGGCCAGACTCTAGGCGTAAAAATATTGCTATCTCTTTCTATCGTTACCTGTTTGCCGTAGACCTATCATGAGGTCGCACCGGTGTAGCATACCTAAACTGCGGAGTGGACCTCCCTGCGCACATTTCTTAAAATATTGCCAAGTTATATTCCAAGGACTCCAGCCCAATTCACGCAACGCTTTTTTTACCGACTTCAATTGAAAAAATTCAATTATCATGTTTAACCATCTGGTTACCCTGAAATTGTTAAACGTGGCACTGGAGTTTTGAATTCACGTGCTTTGCCTACCCCTCTTGGGAATACAGGCGTGAGAATATGTATGTATGTATGTATGTCAATAAAAAAAAATCGGATTAATCAGAATTTAGAGCGGCAAGAGGAGTAACCGAATCGTGGGATATTGTTACAGGTTTCCGTGTGGTATCGAGCTTAGAATCACACCTCTCCATTTCTTCCGTGGATGTCGTAAGAAGCGACTAAGGGAATATGATCAGGAATATTTTAGGCGACAGGCTAGCAACCTGTCACTGTTACACTTGCGAACTCAAAACCTAAAAAATATACTAGAAGTGACCACAAAACGAGGAATAGTCATGGTTTTGTCTACGTAGCGGTTTTGTGTGCTTCCTACTCCATTTTGAAATACAGGCGTGTATGTATGATGTATGTAGGTTTTCACTTTATTAACGACGCCTCTATTAAGAGGACAGGAGTCGCGCCACTTCTCCATACAAACGTAATCCCCTGTTTTCTCCGTGAATAATGACATTAGAGCAAAAATTGTTTTCATTAATATTGTATCTGTTGTGGCTATGCCCCTACGATTTGCTTTTATCGATTTTCTATTATTATTTTTTTCTTATTTTTTATATTTAGAATATCGATAAAAGCAAATCGTAGGGGCATAGCCACAACAAATACAAGTATAATGTAAAAAAAAAATTTGCTCTAATGTCATTATTCACGGAGAAAACAGGGGACTACGTTTGTATGGAGAAGTGGTGCGACTCCTATCCTCTTAAATGTGTCCTTTTTTGCTTAAAATGGGGTATTAGTGTTCAAATGAATCATGCTTTTAGGCGATTAGGCAATCCCTAATCTAGCTAGCCTATTTCGTAACCCAGGTCATTTGACACGAGGTCGCGCTATGTTTACTATACATTTAGCCCATTAAGTATCGAAAGCAGCCAAACAATGTCTAAGTAGGTATTTGTATGCGTGGAACAATTGCCAATAAGCTGTTTTGACAATGGGCCACATTTCAGGAGGTTTTTGACGAGCACTTGTTTCTGCTAATCTTCGTTAATGGATACTCAGAAGGTTGCTGTCTACGTAAATTTGTGGAATTTAGAAAGAAAACAAATGCCGGTACACCTGACAAATTAAGTGTAGTTACAGTTTCGATTATCTTAGTCTTAGGGGATTATTTTTATACATACAAGATAAGGAGGGCAGAGCATATAAGACATTAGGTACATAGTAACATGACTATTCTACGTTGCGTAGAAACAACCACGGATGAAAGAGGTAGAATAGTGACAGGTTGCTAGCCTGTCACCTAAAGTATATCTGGACGTTCCTCAGTCGCCTCTTACGACATCCTCGGAAGAAAAGGAGAGGTGTTATTTTAAACCCGACACCACACGAAATTTCTATTTGAATCGAACTAATTACATATTTTTCAATGTTTTTTTGTAGTGTTATGTGCTGATTACTCCCAAAATAATGTAAATCTAGTCTGAACACTAGAATCCAAGCATTAACCGCGTCAAATGTTTTCACGAGAATTGTGTGAAGCAAGATTTTTACTACTTTTTACTACAGTGCCGTTCGTCGCACATGTAAATTGTTCGTCCCTGTCTTTTTGCTCTTGAGTGTAAGGGACGCATATCAGCGGTAATGTGTGTTATTGCAACAGTACGCTTCGGTGCCCGTTCCCACATTAAGAATAATTTCACAAGCGAAAAATGTGTAGGCGCAGAACAAATGGCCATCATCATTTAATTGATCCGTTTGATAGATCGAGTGTGTCTGCCGATATATCTTCTGCCTACTGAATAATTAATGTTTTTGCGAATTAATTAGACGTTTTATTATTTATTTGAAAAGGCTATAGCTGTTCGCGGTAGTAATCATTGTGAGCATTTGCAAAAAATTGTATGTCATGGCTTAAAAAGTACTTGATTCTAATTACGCGTGTTGTTTGAATCAGACAAAAACCTTTAAAGTTTACTGTACCAACGTCTTTTTGCTGTCTATATCGTCTTCAGTTGTCACAAAAACAGTCGACAAAAGCTTAACCTTTAAGTGCCAATTATGATTTAAATTATTTATTCATTATAATATTCCTTTATAATCATAATATGGCATCTAATCGATTATCTACGTCCGCGATAATTAACATAAACCAATGAAGTCGTCTACAGACGTTCATAATTATGTCAAAAGATCAAATTTCGGTGTGACCCGAGTGGGTTGATCGTCCTTAGATAATATTACTTATAACGTCAACATTTTTTACGACATAATTTAAGATTATTATAAGGCAAAGTAATAAAATTCATGACGTCATCTTTTTTCACACTTCCCACCGTAATCTAGACCTTAACTATGATCTGACCAATGTGTCCCAATAAATGTAGATAAATACATACATTAACATCACGCCCATGTTCCCAAATGGAGATAGATCAGCACAAGAAACGTACTACGACCATGACTACCTATTTCACAATCACAATTGTCACAATTACTTATCTTAGTTTTTTTTTACCTATTCTAATATTTCACAGCGCCAGTGATCTCTGGTAAGGTAAATGTACCAATGCTCGACGCCTCAACACCCAGTAGATGACACCCATCTGTCACCTGTCTTACTATGACATAAGGTTGCAAGTGCCATGTATTGAGTCAGTTTCGAGCACAGGGACGTTTACCTTACCTTAAACAGTTTTAATGACTTTCTAGCTACTTTTGATGTTTCACCCTCTAAACTTGAACTTCCAAAAGTTGGCAACACTGCTCGCCCCGCCATCGCTCCTCATTCCCTGGAACGGTCGGTCGTGCACGAGGTTGTCGAGGTGATTTGATGAGTTTGTTTTACATTGCATTGCGTAGCTTAATAGGTACTCGATAATTTTTATGGCATTTAAAGGGAGCAATGAACAGATAACCAATCCATCCGCACGTAATTGGTTTGTGCGGTGGCATCTTCTCTTACTTGTAATGACGTTTATGTCGAACGTAAGCTGAAAGTATTCTACTATGTGACAAAATAATATTAAAGCTGGTTTTAGTAACGGTTATCAGGCAAAAACAATATCTACAATTTTTTTTAATGCTAATTTAATTTTGTTGCTTTTTTATTACGCAATAAATTTTGAATAAAATTCATTGAATTATACCGTCGTGAAGAAAAAACATGAATGGGCTTAGTGCTTGCTTGCTTATTTCATTACTTATTAAAAAAAAAAAACATTTCACGCCTATTTGTTCTATGGGAATTATTTTTTCATCATCATATTGTATGTATGTGCCCGACGCTGGCCCAGTACTCGCCATTTTGATTCTTAATTCAATAGCAATAAAAAAACAGGGTATCAATCATTGTTGAATTAAGCTATGGTAATAGAATTCTCTAGCAAAATGTAACAAAAATACCTTCGTAAAATATACGTGTCGCAAACAGACACCATTTGTGACCCGAAGAGACGCTAAATCTGAATCCGTCAGCCATTTGCACAATGTTTACATAAATTAATGTGTTTAGCAGCCACGGGTCATTTGGCAAGACACTTACAAAACTTAGCCAAACATCTCTAGGCGGCGGGGTCACAGTCTCAGCTCAGTCGGTAGCAAGCGGAAGGCGAAAAGGTAGCTAAGGTTACGAGTACACAAACATACTGCACTAGCTGTCCCCGCGGAATAGTGACTTTTTAGATCATTCAAAAAGGAATAGGTAATTCTTTCATACACAATTTGTGAATATCTTTAACCGTTTTCGCAACACACGCAACGAAAGCTCTCAAAGATGACATTTTTCATTTTTTTTTCGCTCCTATTAGTCGCAGCGCAGGTTTATAAAACACAAAAATATTTTTTCAATTCAAAACAGTAGTTCCTGAGGTTAGCGCGTTCAAACAAACAAAAAAACTCTTGCGCTTTATAATATTTATGAAATAAGTATATAGTATACAGTATGTATCAGAACGAAAGGCCAAGCTGAAGCCTGGTTGATGGTAAAGTGGAGTATGTTCAAACAGAGTACTTACTAATAACTTTTATTTGCTTTTTTAACTTTGCTTAATCTCAACATAACTTTAAGTACTCGCTTATTTGCAGTCGGTTAAAAACTCTTGTAACAGCCTGTAGAAACAGTAAGACGTCAGTTTAAACGTAAACAAACTAATTAAAACCAATCCACATCATATCAGATCACTGCAATTTCAGTTATGACTAGATACTGATAGCCTAATCATACGAAACACTAAACACTTCTTGAAATTATCATTTTGAGGACTTCTTGTTATTATTTCATTATTATTTACAAACATTTTACAACAAGGATTTTGCATATCATTTACAATTCACTTTGACATTAATTATGACGTTTCATTAGATGGTCAATGGTCATCATGTTATTTTTATTTTGAAAGAGGTCAGGTTAAATCAATTAGTTGGACTTTTTCCTTTAAATTTAAACTTCAAGCATAGAGGTTAGGCTCTGTCCTCTATGACTTCGAGTCAGTGTTTGACATTCGTGTGCCAAAAAAATCTAATAAATAGAAATTTAAATTAAAAATTACTGACAATGCCTTTAAATTTTTCTGCGGAGGAACTTGTGGATATGATTCTTCTTTACGGAGAGTGTCAGGGAAACGGAAATGCCGCTCTTCGTCTGTACGCGGAGAGGTTTCCCGTACGAAGGCAACCCAACCATGGCCGTGTGATCGTCAATACGCTTATTCGACTGGGAAATAACAATCCGCCGGTGCCGATCAACCGAGGAGGGGCTCAATAATTACACGTGAGAGAGGAAGAACGTGCACTACGCCATTTTCACAACCAACCGGGATCTAGACGTGCAGGGCGCATTTTAGGCACGAATCACTCATCCGTCCATCGAATCGAATCTTCGTCGTCGCGTGCTGTGTGATGTTTACGTACCGGCGGCCGGCACATCGAACTGCGTTGCATTTAATGCGTGAGTGTGCACTCAATTTTAGCTGACATTTGTGACATTTACGTCGTTATTTAATGTTATTGATAACACTGTAAATAAATAATACAGGAGGTAATAAAATAATCGTTTATTTTATTTATTTTTTCATTTCCCTTAAAAGATGCTAGATTTGTATAAGCCCGGCACCACAATCATATTTATGGTCTAAACATTAATAGGTTTCTTGCTTGGCCTTTCGTTCTGATACATACTGTAGATAGAATAGATATAGATTAATAACATCAAGCCTTTACGAGACATATTGGGTTGGTCTGGGCACTTGGTAACAATTCATCACTGAACACTTCAGAACACAGTACATAGAAACTATCAAAGCACCAATCGGCGTCCTCATATTACGTAAAATACGCCTTCATTTGAACTTTTGACTTGACAAATTAACTCTCTTGTTCATTTGCATTTGAAGGAATGTACTTGCTTTGTTCCATGTCATCACGAAACGAACTTATATTTATAACGATGTATTATAATATAATTAAGAATAAATTAATAAAAACCACTCCCAAAAGTGTTTATTTTGACAAATCGATGGTCAAGAGTCTCTTAGTGTAAAATACAAATTTCTGTCACTTGACCTTTTGACACGGGTTAAAAGGTTAAAAATATCCGGTTGCGATGACCTCGGTTCACCAACTCAATTAACGCTAAGATTCCGCTAGTAATTATAATAACTTCATTATAATGTTTCACGCTTTTGTAGTTCCATTGCAACGGCAGAGTTGCATTAGATTGTTTCGTTGTTTTACTTTTGTTTTGCAAAAGCTTGCAATATTATAAAGGAAGTGGATTTGAACACATTTTACTTCTAATGCTCGAGAGGAAAACAAAAGAACAGAGACCTTTATTCTAATAACGACTGTGTCTGCAGATGCTTTACAAGTTATGTCATCAATTGACGCTTAATATAATTTTATGAAGACAAACCACACGGTTGAAAACTTCCATTCATAAAAAAATAAAAGGATGGGCTATCGGCAAAAACGGGTCGGAAAGATTTATATTCCATTTTACTCCAAGAAATCATAATGAAGGTTTTTTGTGTGGTTCAATGACATAATAATAATAAAACAAGGAAAGACATCCCATGACGACAGACTGTCTAATTTCCACGAATCCCAAATTAGCATTAATTTAAATAAAACGTGATACGGATCATTTGATTTGACACGTGACACATTTCGTTTCTCAGTTTAAACCCGTTTTCTTTTATAATGTCTATTATTTAAGTCTACCCATAAATGGGTAGGTCACTGGCCTTGACATGGCTGCCATATGACCAATAAAACTTCTTCTTTGTGGCCATTATCCCACTTGATTTATACCTATGACATCTTCGAGCCGGAATCAATCAAGCTTTAGATTTTTGACACGTTTAAATCTATAAACACTTAAATGGTTATATAACAGTCATATAGCGCCTCTCAAGGATCTGTTGCTAGGATTTATAGCCTAAAAAGTCAGGGTCGCGACATCCTTTACTGTTTTTCTCACGTCTAACGAAACCTTAAACCGATTAACACAAATAACCAGGGTTGACTTAAGTTGTTTTCATAAAGAAGCGTTTCTGAATAAATTAGTGTCCGATTTCGTCATTTGTTCGTAATATACCGATGCCACTTTTTTAAATTTAAACAACCATTTTCTGGTAGAAAACTAATAACGGATTTTGAATAAGATGCAAACATTAAAATTATAATTAGGTGTACGCAATTTAGCTAAAGCTAGAGTCACAATGACCTGAGATTTTTGACCGCCCATGACTTTGACTTCTGAACTAGTTTCGCATTTTACGACCTATTGAATACCTAATATTGTTTTGTTTTACATTATAACGGTAACGTTTCAGCAGAGATTTTATTAAGTATTATTAATTATTAATAATACATCACGCATGCCGTGTAGCTGCCGGGTTAGAATGGCACCTCCCCCTTCCTTCCCGTGGGTCTCGTAAGAGTCGACTTTGGGAAAGGGTCAGTGTATTGTGAGCTATGGGCTAGCAACCTGTCACTGCAATATCACGTTTAACCATCTGGTTACCCTGAAATTGCTAAACATGGCACTGGATTTTTGAATTCATGTGCTCTGTCTACCCCTCTTGGGAATACGTATTTATGTATATACATACATACAAATTCTCACGCCTGTATTTATGTATATCACGCATATATTTCTCTGAACTGTCTTAGTAAGTAATTTGGACTATTATGAAAATGTAACATAAAATAGTCGATTACCGAAGATGAATTTGTTGACTGATTTTTTTGGACTAAGTATTATGAAAATGTAACATAAAATAGTCGATTTTGTAGACTAATTTTTTCTAGTGAAAAATTGTTTCATTTCATGTTTCTGGTAAGAATAATAAATCTTAAAAGTACGCTAGAAGTAGCTAGAAAACCTGAAATAGTCATGGTTTTGTGTATTGTTTCATGGTCCTATCCCAATTTAAATTCCGTCAATTTTAACAGCCTTTCGGATGAGTCAGTTTGAAAGTGAAACGTGAACAATGCGATGAGTGCATCTTCGATCGAGATCGAAATCGGTTGATCACGACAGAGAAAGTGCACTGCCATTATTGGTGTCAGATTTAAGGCAGCTTTTTACGAGGGCTAGCCTGAGATTACGTCACTGTAGGTACTAAATGCTAGTAGTATATCTAGAGCAGGAGTTCCCAACCAGGGGGGCACGCCCCCCTTGGGGGGCGTAGAGCAATCTCAAGGGGGGCGCGAAACGTTTGTGTTTTTAATAGAAAAAAATCTTTCAATGTACACAAATCAAAATGTTGTTAAAATAATGCTAGTTTTATTGTGAACATTGAAAAAAATAGGGCGGGGGGGGGGCATGAAAATATTATTTGTGATCCGGGGGGCTCGGTGAAAAAAAGGTTGGGAACCCCTGATCTAGAGGTTATGTTATGACGCTTAGGTGGGAAATAAGTTCAAGTATACCCTTCAAGTATACTTCTCTAACGCTATACTAATTAATTCCATGTGATGTCGGATTTCGAATAACACATCTCCATTCCTTACGTAGATATTGTAAGAGGCGAGTAAGGAAATAGGATTTGTTGTCAAATCATAGATGGCTTTAATAATATTTAATTATTATTCGAACCGGGAAGTGTCGGGTTTAGGTATCTAAACCTATTTCCTTAGTCACCTCTTGCGACATCCACGGAAGAAATTGAGTGTCATTCTATCCCGACACCACACAGTTATTATTACCTACTTATTTTGTTAAAATTTGTTAAATACCAAATCCGGGTGTTAATGTTGTTTTCAGATTAAATGTCTAATTTATTTCAACTTTGACGATTAGTTTTATTTTTCTGGCGGTTTTGAGAGGTCTGCCTCGATCAATATACGTTTCCAGTTAACATATAACATACGAGCGAGTTGTAGAAATTATAAAATTATGTAAATTAGTACCTTGTCGGTTAGTGACTAAGACTTCTATTCCTAAATGGTATTAAATAATATTAAGTAATGAAGATTCGCCGTGTGGTGTCAGGTTGAGAATAACACCTCTCCGTTTCTTGCGTAGATGTTTGAAGAGGCGACTAAGGATATAGTTTAGGTATATGGCGACTTACAAGCCACCTATCACTATTGTCCTCCTAACTTACAACCTATAAATCTGCTAGAAGTGGCTACGTAACATGGTTTTGACTATTTAGCGTTTCGTGTACTCTGCCTTTCCCAATTAGGGATACGATCGTGATGTGTGATGATGATGATGAAGTAATAAAATACACATACAAATTGATACAATTAACTAGCGAATTTTTCACTTGATTTTTCCAATGATCTATAGATCCTAAGGACTTACTACGAACGTTTATAATAAGACTTCAATGTAAGTTACGTAAATTGACATATTTAGGGCCCTATTAAATGATTCCCTGATTAAATCGCTAATGATTTAATGACAAAATTAATCATCATTTATCATTGAAATCACGAACGTGGGCGTATTGTGTTTTATCAAATGCCAAGATGGAAGCCTAAAATGTAATCTGGTAGCATTATTGTTCTATTGATCTGAAGAGTCATTGTCTGATCTATACTTATGCAACACATAGTTAGGTATGACATAATAGCAACCGTGATTTATTGGCCACATAGTTCGATGATTGTTCCTTTGTCTAATTTTTATTCGCTGACTTTTGGTTGATGTGCAAACACGACCTAGAAATATAATTAATTTATGGTATGTAAAGTTTGACATATTAATTTAGTTTCTAATTACGTTACATTTTATGATTGACGATAAAATTCAGATTACTATTGCAGATTAGGTTAGGTGAACCTACTGTTTTTATCCCGTGAGGTTTTGGAAATAGAACTACATCTCTCCATTTCTTTCTTGAATGTTAAGATTCAAATTGTCACTATCATACCTTTTTTTAATTAAACGTAAAATTGTGCGAAGTCGCTTTAAAATATGAAATAGTCATGAATTTCACTTTGTAACATTTCGCGTATTACTCCGCCTACCGCATTCGGGAAAACATAATGTGATGTTTACGGATCAGTACGACAACACACACGAGTCGACTCCCGCGCTACCGATCACTTTCAGACGTCTAGACAGTGACAGGTAAAATCTATCTCGCGGGCAATTCACCTCGCGCTTTACGAAGCTAACCTGACAGGTAAAATATAAATTCTGGGTTGAAATGACTACAGATTTAAGAGGCTCTAAACCACATTTTTATTATTTTCCTCGTGTCACATCCAACCATGAACCGCAACCTTCACGTTAATTAATTTAACGTATTCACTAGTTTACCCGTTTAATAATTAATTAATTATACTTGTCGAAACATGCATTATAGCGCCTTTAGTAACCCATCCATTAGTTTTTTTACCGGTATTGTACAACATTGTGTTCACGTCCAACGGTTAAAAAGCCATTAACAAAGACCTATTGAATAAGTGAACTTTTGAACTTAAGTAAAGCAAGAGCCTTATTCTGGGACTGCAATAAAACGATAACATTGCTGCAGTGCGATTGTTTGCTTTGACCAGCAGGGTTATTGTCTCTTTGAATCACGATCGCTTTGAATTTAATAGGATGAAACCAATGTCGCTTTAAGTTTGAAACCCATTTATTTATTTACTTATCTGTTTATTTATTTGTTTTATTAATTCAAACGAACATCACGAACAATACAAAAATAAATTAAATTCAAAAATACAACATTAGAGAAAAAATAGGTAGGATATAATAAACCTAGGACAATACATACAGACAAATGCTACCCAACTGCTAGCAGGCACCTTGTCCAATTTAAAGCCAATTGAACGAATAATTTACCGAAAAAAAAGGAAAACATAAGTCTGTATAAATCTCGCGTTTAATGAATACGATTACGACACGAATACGATTTCGTAGTCATTTTAGCATAGTTCTTGATTTTAGTTTTACGAACATTGAAAATAGATTTAATATAATTTTAAACAAAAAAAAACCGACTTCAAATTAGCAATATTTTGAAAGTATTCTGTTTACTGAATGTAAAATCTTGACTTCATCAACAAATTACCGAAAACGCCGTACATCTCGATATAAAATTTGAAGAGTTCCCTCGATTTCTCCAAGATTCCATCATCAGATCCTGGTTTCGTGCCAATGGGACCAATTTTGAGTTATACCCTTTCGATTAAAAAAAATAATTTGAAAATCGGTCCACGGGTTTTCGAGATATCGAGTAACATACACACAAAAAAAAAATAAAAAAAAATAGGTCGAATTGAGAACCTCCTCCTTTTTGAAGTCGGTTAAAAAAAGGAATAAGTTGCTAGCCCGTTGCCTAAAATATACTTCAACCTATTTTACTTAGTCTTACGACATCCACGAGTGGAGAAGTGTTATTCCGAACGCAAAGCTATGGGTAACTTTATATCTAAACCTTCAATTTCCAGAATAAGGCGCTTACGGCCTTTTACCTCGGCATTTAGTTTTTATTATCCATGCCTTGCAATTTACTTGAATATCAATCTGAATTTGTTCTAACATAATCAGTGATTACACACGTCTGGTAATCGTGGGAACGATTTATCGGAACTTAAATAAATGTCGGGTCATTTCGGCATACATTTTCGAGTTAATTTTGTAACTTTGTTACTGAAGTACTGTTAGTAAGGTTGTTTAATTTCCATTTAATGAATACTAAATGCTACGTTAAAATTTTGTTACTTATGCGTGAAGCCTGTATTCCCAAAAACTGTGGTTATTTCAAATTTCGTCATAATTCGCATAACTTTAAGTTTAAACATAAATGAAAAAGATATAATTGTGAAAAGTTGCTTGCTAGCCAGTCACCTGATGCATACTTTAGCCTATATTTTTAGGTTTAACTGATAATTACAAAAAATATAAAGAAAATGTAATTAATGAAATCAATACAAGATTTATTTATAAATGAACAAGTCAAGAACAAAATTAAAATCCATTTGTATTTTTAACGAATGTTCCTTTTTTGTTGCAGGTAAGAAAGGCGAGGCGAACTATGCTAATTATTTTTTTCATCGGCCAGTCTGCCGATTACGTTAAATAGTGGTTTGTATTAACATAAATACCTTTTAATAACCACAAACTCCATAATTAATATGTTGCGGTTTCGCCGAAATAAATTAAAAAAAACGTGCACCCATAAATTACTGTTTTGTTTTATTGTCTCGACGGTTTTTGTATCAGACGGTGAATTTAACATACGAATTGGTAAAAATAACTTATAAAAGAAACCGGTAACCTCTATCCCTTGCAGTTTCCTAATCGTCTTTTAATTAGTAGAATTACAACCGTCCTATGAAGTGCCAGTCATGCTAACATCTCTCAAGAGACGTGTTGCGCAAACGCACCAGCCTTATCGGGTATCAATCCGTGAAATTGTAATGAACTGTGCCCTTTCTACCTATAGGTACTAATACCAAGTTAAGGCTGCGGTTACACTTATTACGCTATACATATATGTAGGTACGGACCCGGGAACCCATAGGGTCAGATTTACCCTGTGACCATCCCCGGGTGGGCCCTTTATTCCACTCCAAGTTGGTCAATATGTAAACAGTGTTGAGTCTAGTTTAACAATTAAAACTATCAGTGTAGTAAGATGGCATGATAAAAATGGTAATTTTGTTTGGGATGGACATTATACTACCCTATCCTTACCCAGACTTACCATTTACCACTTTAGTACTAACCACAGATCGGATTAAGTAAAATAAGGTTGTCTGTGGGCATGCGTGCCGTATGTACGCGGAGCTCCGCATGCCTTACGCTTAACGACGCTTTAATCTGGAAGTGAGAAGGTAATATTGGGAGTGTTTCATGCGACCAGTCAACTCAATTCAAATTTAAGATTTTGACAATAGCAAAGAAACTAAAAGGACTGCTACATCTAGAGTCCATAAGAGATTAAATTAGTTATTAGCTATTAAGAGCGTGCACACAAAATTCGGTGATTTTGATGTTTTTCCAATGCTTTAGAAAGCTATAAATCCTTAAGTTTTAAAAGAAAAACTACTGTAACATATAAATAAACTCTTTTTCTAGGGATTAACGGAAAAAAATATTTTATTAGCAACACAGATTTCTTTTACTTAGCCAATTTGTTGAAGGGTTTTCACAAAAATACGCGACAGAGCTGTCTTTCACTTGAAAATTTGCCATTAAAATTTACCATAAACGATATAAACTTGTTATTATCTGATAGTCTACTGGGGATTAACGGATTAACATGAATCAAATTATTGGTTTTTATTATTCAAATATCATTTTACATAATTTGAAAGTTGAACCATTACTTTATTTTTTTTCTCATTGATTTTAATGTAATTACAAATGAAACAATTTTATTGTAAATTTACAGAATATGTTTAGTCTAACCATATTTTTTTCATGGCTAAATATGAGTTAATTTACATTTCACGATTTTTTAAACATTGGTCCAAAACCACTAAGGTCAGGTGGGGGAAGAGAAACGCAGGGATAAGAGGGCTCTACAGACCATAATCACTCATAACTCGACGAGTTATGGTCTGTGGTGCCTCTTACCCCTGCCCTGCCCCTGAATTTCTCTTCCCCCACCTGATCTTATATTACGTTCGTAAAAAATGTGTGCGCCCTCTTAACTCTTTGTAACTTGACTTATTCGTAAAGCCAACGGTACAACCTTAGCCTTACTATGAACCTATTATCATAAAGCTAAACGCTGAATCAACTGTTATTCAAGCGTGGCAAATACCATCTGACATACACATCGTAAATGTGAAACGATAATTGCTAATAATCAATTTATTGGATAGATTAAAACGTCAAATTTTCGTAGATACGATAATGTATTTTAGTAATGTATTATTATTTATACAAACAACTTTATTTGGATATCGTCAGCCTAATGCGGTGTCTAATTTGTATGGCCTTCTTTTATGGTGTAATGTTTGGTAATCTCGCCTTTATTGGCTGTGAGTAAACAGTTTTTAGTTTGAATTGATTAAAAATATTCAATCATAAAAGAAAATTGTTGAATAGGACTAATTCTACTATTGTTAAGTACCCTTGAAAGGGTTCTTAATATTATTTATTTTATGGAACTTGCGTGATATTTTTGTTGATTAAGTCATGCCACTAAAATCTTTTCATTAGTGCACATTGACAACATAATCACTGAATTCAAAGACATTCTTCATATTTCAAGAGCATCACTAAATAACGCTGTAAACCTAGGATAAAATAGTAATACTATAAAAGTTGATATTGAAACTTATATTCGACTTACACTGCGGCATTTTTTGCATTCAAACAAACATCTTGAAAACAGACGACGTTTAAAAGAAGGAAAAAACACATTATTTAAAATTTCGCGAGCTAATCATATTTTGCGAAATAATTTAAAATTATTGAATTATAATTTATAGACATTAGTTTTGCTGTCACTATATTTAGTCGTTCCTCGTTGTGCTTTTAATATTTTTCAGAGATATTAATTAATGTTTTGACAAAGTTATGTATGCGACTGTGTACGGTCGGCCAATAAAGTGCTCTACCACTTTTGACAAAAGTTTCTGTGAGATCAAATTATCACTAAGTTTGACATGACACATGACGTGACGTAAATGTAATAATGATAGATATTGTCACTGTCAGGCAAGGGGAAATCGACCTTGTTATTTCATGAGGTTCAAACGAACATCGATCTTAAGGGGGTAAACCAATTTATTGGCCGACTGTACATAATTAGGGATTATGCACGAGTCACTTAAATTAATCCACTTTGTCTTTGAAACCTACATAACGCTGTTACTAAGTTCACACAAGTCAGCGGGTCATCTCCAAGCCAGTACTTTACTTTCTAATTATAATCAATATGTTTAAAATAACAACTTTTAACAGTTAAATCAATGCCGAACTAGTCACGATCTACCATCGTCCTATAAAAACATTTTGGTTATGTAAACCAGGCGATATTTACAAATATATCATTCGGGTATTTATTGTATCGATGGCTATCTATGCTAAATTTAATTTGAGGTGTAATTAATATAGCTGGTTGCAATAATTAAATATTAATCCTGGTGTAATAATTTGGACCACACGTAAACGTGTTTGATTTGTAGTTTGATGGCTATTGGATATCCATACAATAAATTTTATTCATCGTTGAAGGTTAAATTATTTTAAGAAGCCATTAAAATTATCTATTCAATGTGTGTGATGCGTTTTTTTATAAAGTACGAGTATGTATAAAGTTCAAAACATTCAGGCTAATATTAAAGAGCTTTCTAAGCGCTAACAGTCTATTTCCTTCTATCACTTTGTTTGATACATTTTGACGATATAAATGTATAATCCCTTGAGGTAAACTTGCTTCTAGGGTAAATTTGACCCAGGGTAAACCTGACCTTAAGGTAAAATTTATAATTAAAATTTGCTAGTTGATAAGTATTAATCCGAAGTATTTTGTATCTCAGGAATTTCTATGGGCAGATTAATTAAAAAACTACAGTTAAATTAATAACCGTCGCCGCCAATCGCGCGCAGCCCACAATGATATCTCAACTAGCCAATGACATTCAATTGTTCCGCGGTATAAAAACATAGTCAAACTATGCTTTATTGTCATCTGATCCCACGAATGTATCCATTGTTTAGACAATCGAAGTCCCTGTCAAATGTTAGGTTGATAAAGGAGCGGGAAAAGGACGGTGATGGCAATCGCAAAGTCGCGAGCTGTTTTTTTTTCTTTTTTTTATGGATTACTTTTCATATTTTATTACAGCCAGCTAATTTTTAAATACCACACTAGTTACATATCACTAGCATTATAAACATAAACTATTTTGTGTTGACTTTGGGTCTCCCCACATTAGTCGACGCCTTTTCGGCAAAACGCGGACGGAAAAAGCTTTATCTCAACGGAATAAGAGCGAGCAAGGCGTCAATCGGCTCGGCTACCCTCGGCCCTCACGAGGCGAGCCGATTGACGCCTCCTTCCGTCCGCGTTTTGCCGAAATGGCGTCGAATAATGTGGGTAGACTCTTAACATCTACTGACAGACAGAAATGACAGCGCCTTAAAGCCTAAAAATGTATGCCAAAAGTGGCTACGAAACTTAATAAAAGACATGGTTTTGTCTATGAAATGTTTCATGTGCTACGCCTATTCCAACTTTTTACAGGCGTTATATGTATGTTAAGGGAAAATATAGCTAATACACAATCTACATACATACATACATATCGCTGCTTATAAACGAAAGGGCCACAAATCAAAATTGAGCAAAATCAGTTTTATTAAAAAAATGTGACCAAAATCATCCTTTCTTTCATATTTCCCGAAAACACCCGTCAAAATCGGTCTCTTAATATCAATTTTACGCATGCGCCCTTTTGGCATTTTTAAGCATCGATGCCAAAGTTCAGAGAAAAACGGCCATAATCTTAGTTGCAACCCGACTGTCAGCGTGAAGCGCATATCAGCTTCTGCTAAAGGGTCACATTGCGAAAAGTGGCCTATGTTGTGAGTAAATTTAATGGTTAACAGGGCCACATTTGGGAATGTGACCGTTTCGCTTATAAAAAACAAGTAAGTACTCAATTTTTCTCCAGATTAAAGTGCCATGTTTTGGAAAGTGGTTGTTTCGTTTGTAAAAACAAATACCTACAGGATTTTTTTTTAAACCAAGAAGCCACATTTTGAAAAGTGTCCGTTTAATAATCAAAAATACCTAAAATTTTATTTTGTTATATAAACTTAAGAGGTGGTTTTTGTGAAATGTCTGTTTTGCTCAAAACATTATTGTACTTGCGACGTTTTCTTACAAGATATAGTTTGGGATTGGTTTGTTTAATAAATAAATCCTTTGTTTTATGTTGTATACTAATTCTATTAGGCATTTTTTATTCATTGTAAATGCTTTTACTAACGCAACATTAACATTTCTATAAACTGAACGTCTCCCTTTATACCACCATAAGAGGCAGAAGTAAAGAACATTTTCGTATAGTAGCACCCAAGCGCCACTGCGTCAAGCAGCGGAACTTATATTATCAAAAAATAAATCGAGAAAGCTAAAGTTTTGATATGACATGGGGATGCCTAAAATAAGCTTTAAAACTTGATTGTCGACCAAGATTTCATATGTGGGTTTTTCATCATTTTGAAAAAAGGGATTAATTTGGTTTTGTGACAATAACTCTGCTATCTGTTAAGATACAAACATTTTGATAGTATGCTTTTTTGTAGCTTTTTTCATACTCTATAATTAATGGAATTATAATTTTTTTGGTACGATGCGTCGCTATCGAGATATCAATTGAAACAGTCGAAAATTTTGAAGATGTAATACGTTTTTTGTTTCTTCTTTTTACTTATGGTTATGGTATTTACTTTCTGGTAATAAAAAAAACTGCTCTGATGAAACTTGTAGAATGTAGGTATCCAGGCTTACAATTTCGTTTCCTTATTTTTTTATTTTGACAAAAATTACGATCTCCAGCGGGCCGCAAAGTCAGTGAGTCCGCGTCCAGTGTCAAGCGAGCCGCTCTTTCGGTTCATTTGCTGGAGTTAATACTAAACCATTGAATCGAGCTTCATAATCACAGGATCTTCTATACAGAATGTCATTATTATTCGCGAATAGTGCGTGAAGATGTTCAAATCTTGATGATGGTATGATGGGTTAGCGGGTGATAATTGTAACAAAACGCGGGAAGTTCGAGTGGCCGGTACTGATAAAAACCATGTGCGGGTAGTGAGAAGAATCCGACCTGCGAAACGAATGATACTCTGCTTCAGTATACTTTGTGACCATAGTAATTCCCGCGTAATTTTATTTACCTTTTCACATCTAAATTACTGCACCAAATTTCTTGAAATTTGGAGTGGAGAAAGCTTAAGCTTCATGGTAGGGGAGGAACTTTTAAAAAGGTTATAAGAGTGGGAAAAACTAATAAATACACAAATTAAGTTGATATAAGTAAACATTTTGAAATTCCAAGGCAATTTTTTTAATTTTAAGGCTTTAATTAGTTTTTAGTCCGATAAACTATAAATTTATCAAATTAATTACATAGTATTACAACTTCTTAGAAAATGTTTAGAACTCCTGCTTCTGTGACCTTCTAGAGTCTAATGTTATCCTGAATGGACCATAGGCATAAACAAATATTTTACCATAAGTGAAAATGTTTGATCTCTTGCTTAGAACTTTTAATGAAGGACCTATACATATTATTATAATTGCATGTGAAGCTATAATTATACTGTTACTAAATATTAAAGTAAATTTATGCCTGTTGAGGTATTAGAAGCATTTAATTTTGTTAACTTCTTATTTTGATTGGTGCCAAAACACTATTTTTGTGATTAAAATTTAAGTTCTTGATTTATATAAAAAACTGCCAACGTGCAAAGGAAGATTTTTTTATGTAATTTATTTCTTAGTTGAATATTTACTATTTTCAACAGGTTGTGACATTTTTTTAAATTAAAACATGTTATTTTTTTCTATTTGTGGCCTTTTATTAAAATTATTTACTAACTTGTTAAGTCAATTTTATATGCTAAACGGACTTATGTATCACTAGTCGTCTATTGATTATAGTTACCTAAATGTATAAATAAACAAGAGGTAGGGAAATGAAATACGCATCGAATGGTATATGACTCAATAGCATTGAAAGTAGGAGTTCCAAAAAACAAATAAAAAATGTAATAAATTTTTTTAAAGTGCTCTCCTCAAAAAAGCTTGATTTTGATATGTGGCCCTTTCGTTTATAAGCAGCGATATTCTCACGCCTGTATTCCCAAGAGGGGTAGGCAGAGCACATGAATTCAAAAATCCAGTGCCACGTTTAGCATTTTCAGGGTAATCAGATGGTTAAACGTAATATTGCAGTGACAGGTTGCTAGCCCATCGCCCACAATACACTAACCCTTTCCCAGAGTCGACTCTTACGACACCCACGGGAAGAAAGGGGGAGGTGCTATTCTAACCCGGCACCACACGGGACACACAATCTAGACTTCAGTTAAACATTAAAAAGTCCAACTCTGCTTAGGTATTAGGTTACATTAAGCTCATTTGGCTAATCATCGTGTCATCTTCCATATCTAAAAATCGAGGGCAAGATTCACTCTTTCGAGTACATGTTGCAATTATTTTACTTTTTCGCGTTTCTGTGAGAAGCGACATTGTCCAACTTTTATGAAATGACACGCTGGTTACTCAACTAGCTTGCTATTGTTTTGCTTGAACACGATAACAAATTAAATGTACATGACCTTGTGGGTACAGTTTGTAATTAATACTCCCTCTTCGTGTTTCGATGGGTGTGTGAACTAAAAAAAACTACTAACTTTTAACTATCCTAAACTACGACACTGAGATGCAGTTACTAACTGAAGCTCAAGAGTCCAAGCTCTAGGTTTGCCAACGAGCAATAGACTGCAATAAAGAGATCCATAGACAAACTAAAGTCACGGATTTAGTCTTCCGGATTAGCAAGTTGAAGTGGCAATGGGCAGGCCACAGAACGTATATCAAAGGCCGATGTGGTCGAAAAGTGGAGACCATGGACCAGCAAGCACAGCGTAGTAGGCACTCACTGTCGTATACCTTTAGGAATGTATATTTTTAATTGTTTTAGAAGCATTGTTTTTAGAATTTCTTTGCAAAAGACTTGTTTTACTTTTGTCTCCGCAACTTACTTCACCGGATGTTTAAAAAACCCCAAACCATTGACCTGGGATATTTGTGTAATAAAATGGTAATACATTTTATTGATGTTGACATAATTTAATGCAAAATGTCCACACAATCAAATCATTTAACACTTGGATTTCATTGTTGCATTTACTAAACATAGTCGTAAAATCACCACCATCCTACAATAAACCACCCACGCATTTGGAATATTTTACATAATATTAACTTAAGTAGTAGAATCTAAAATATCTACTATCGAATAGATTTCCGATTCACTAGAGAACGTTGTCGCAATAAATGTTGTTATAATTTCCTTTGTCAAGCAATGCAATGTCACTATGACAATTACTGTACATAAGTTCTATCATGAATCAGGAAGCAATTGGTTCCTGTGCACAACAATTATCATTTAAGGGTCATGTCACGACCATTCAGTTTGTTATAGCTAGAAAAATCTTTGTAACAATAACAAGCTATTTCAGATACTGACATCATAAAGAAATATCCTAGGTATTTTATTTGTTGCATAGACGTAGGTAGAATTTAAAAGGTCGATGGATGAAGTAATTGTTAATAGTTCATCAATATGCCGACATCCGCAAGGTAACGCCAGCCGCGATAAATTATATAGCTTTTTATAATTCATAGACTTCAAAGTGGTGATAATGAAAGATTATAGACAACACACGTCTTAAATATAATTTAGCTTGACATGTTTCGGCCTAGTCGCGGCGGCAACACGTGCTCGACGTAACTAATACGGACGCACGACTACCCTTAATATTATCGTCATTTATACTACTGTCAAATGCACAAATAGCAATAGCACAAAACACAAATTGCCGACGCAGTATGAAAATTCACCGTCCTTCGTCTTTCATGCATACATACATACATACATATTCTCACGCCTGTATTCCCAAGAGGGGTAGGCAAAGCACATTAATTCAAAAATCCAGTGCCACGTTTAGCAATTTCAGGGTAGCCAGATGGTTAAACGTGATATTGCAGTGACTGGTTGCTAGCCCATCGCCCACAATACACTAACCCTTTCCCAGAGTCGACTCTTACGACACCCACGGGAAGAAATGGGGAGGTGCTATTCTAACCCAGCACCACACGTCTTTCATGGTGTCTTAAAAATTGGCAATCTCAGTAACGTTGTCCATCGCATTTGTTATATCATCCACATGCTTACGAAATAGATGCCAGACGCGAAACAAAGTAAACTGTTATCGAACTCGCAATAAAATAGAGAATTTGTTTTGGCATCTATTGTTTTGCGGTAATGTGGTTCATAAATTAGATGGTCGGTTCTTTATTGCTAAACAAAAACAATCTGCGATCTAGCCTCGAGGAGATTCACGGGGAAGCTCAATTGTTCGACCATTTTGGAGTGCATTTGTTTTGTACCTACTTTAATCCGGTTAGGGTCCGAACACAACGTCCTTCGAGTCTTATCTACTACACCTTGCTAATCATAATGAATACAGCTACAAAACAGACAGGCATAGAAGTTCAATAAGTAGTCAGATTCTACAGTATTTACAAAAACACTGTACTATTTTTAATATACTACAGTAAAAACTCTATTAAATGGACTAATTGTTGTCGTTGGGCATCCGAATAATCTAATGTATGAAGAAATGACTCTAACCTCCTGACGACCTGCGTGTTATACATAGTACATAAAATAAAAGTCATTTGTAACTTTGTGTATTGACAATAAGAGTCAATTTTGAACTGCACATAATTTGACGCCGGTCGTCAGGAGGCTAAAAGAGTACGAGAAAAGAAGAACGGCACGCGTGGAAATGCGATCATACGCCAGGATTAAGCCAGTTCCGAGACGTCCATGTTAGAATAAGTGGCAGTTGGCAGTCCGGATAATCGCGAATCCGTTTAACTGAGGGCCGGATAATCGAGTTTCTACTGTATATTAAATCACTACGATTTTTTTCGATGTGCTAATTTCAAGAAAATAAATTTAATGGGAACTCAGTATTCGATACCAACAAACGCCATACATAACATAGTATTTTAATAGCACCCTGTATAATGTGAGAAGTGAGCATTGACTAATGAGTAATCGTGGGAAGATGTGGTCAATTGAGCAACTCAAATATTGCTAGTATCCTACAAACCAAGCATTGAACCTTATGGCTTACTAATAGGGTTCAGTTTGTTAAATAATACTGTCTGGTTATCTTCCCATTTAAAGGCTATAACCGTCTCATAATATACTACTTCTGTGTTGTTGCAATAATTGATTAGAATATAAAATCCGCATCATTGTAGGCAATGGGTAGGCAGATATACGAAATGTTACATGAATAAAACCATGATTTGGAAGCCACTTTTAGTATAATTATTAGGTTTATAGATAGATGTTTGATAGTGTCAAGTTAATGGCCTCTCGCTTAAAACATACTTAATCTGTTTTCTTGGTCGCTTTTTATAACCCAAGCTGAAGAACTGGAGAGGTGTTATTCTAAACCCGACACCACTATGAGATATCTTTCTAATGTTTTTTACATGCAATATATTTATTTCCCTTGTTTGAATGTTAATAAAATTAGAATGTATAGAAAATATTTTTGTATTTTCGATAGTATACGTAGACGTTAGATTGCGTACATAACGTTTCCTATTTTATCAAATTTATTACTTAATACCTTTTTGTTTTATTAACACTATTGCAATAGGATTGCAATTGCGAGCATAGCCTACTAATGAAACAAATGAAGTCATTTTTAATAACAATCTCGGTATGAGTCTATTTTATATTTCCCATAAAAGTTTACGACTTGAATCAGATACTCTTTTACTCGTCAGTCCAATAAAAATCCATTTTGTCTTGTTGTACCCACTCATAAGTGTATAGAAGCGTCTCCGTAGACAGCGTGGCGCCTTAAAGTCGTTTCATTCACTGATCTTAATAAAACTGGATCGCTTTGGCCTTTCCACGAAGGTGAATAGTACAAAGCCGGTGGCAAACACTTAGAATGACATAATACATTCCGAATGCTCGTAAATCTAGTGATACTATCTCAAGTTTAGTGTTTATTATCTAGACGTAGGATCTGTGAGATATCTGAAAACTCGCCTAACGCTCCTACCATGGAATTGGAAGTAACTTTGATAATATAACTGGTCGAATTTTAACATAAAAAGCAAAGTATCACGAAATTTTAAATAATGGCAAATATATCGCAGTAAAGCTTGTAAGCTGTCAATTTTAAGTCAGCGAAACAAGTTTTAACTTGTAAAGAATCTTCATGAGAATTTCCGCTGAATCACACCGAGTATTATTATCACCGGTGGTTATTTGTAATAATTCAGTGATTTTATTATTTTTCAATCTACAGAATGTAACAAAGCGAATTAATCAAGCATTACAACGAAAGGCCGATAACGATAACGAGCCACCTTATAAAAAATAATTAGGCAATAACCAGTGCACTTTGCAAACTTCACAGTAGCTTTAGAGGTATTTACCAAATTACGAATAATGTCACCGCATTGAAGCATTATCGTCTAATGCAAGTATTATTGCGACAAGAGATGTCAAATAGTTTGAAGCGTCGTGACCTGTAGAATGTGAGTAAATGCGAAGCCTATTTCAATATTAGTTTGAATAACTATTGTTAAATATGTGCAGTTGAGAGTTTCGTATTATAATAACTGGGTACTGAGAGATGGATGGTGACGTAATTATGCACTTTGTAGGCTGACGGTTCGCATGGTTAATTTTATTGACTGAGCCTACGTTCTGTAATTTGGCATAGTTCGATTGTTGTTGACTGTTTGTTGTTTAACTGATGGTATGCACTTTTTATGTGACACAATTGGAATTATACTAACGTTCTAACCACTTTGTCTCTCAATGGCAGTTGAGTCAAGTCAAAATATACATACATACATAACTACACATCATGCCTGTGTTCCCAAAGGGGGTAGGCAAAGCACTTGGCCTGCATTGGGACTACAGTCCAAACCCGAGGTATGTATTTAGTCCCAAGCTAGTAACTCACAGAATACCTACGATGTATCTTATTACTGTTAAAGGAACGTATGTAACAATTTATAGGATGAACTTTAACAGGTGACGCATCTGACCTGTGCAGTCTCAATAAAGGTCGCGGTCCGCTCTAATGTGATATTCTTGTTTAACACATTTATTATAAGGACTCTCATGGAACGAAAATTAATGAGATTAATTTCATTGCAACTTTATGCACTTAAAATTCTAAATTTTAATTGTACACACATCAATCCAAATACGGCAAACAGAGCACAGAACGTTGCACAGCCAGAAGAATGCGCAGCATAAAACTTGTCTTTTTTTTTAGAGTTGTACGAGACATTTAACTAAAAACTTGTATCACTGAAATGAAGTTGTGAAGATGCTTCCATTAAGGTAAGTTGCTATTAATGATTTCCTTTGTATGCAGACTAATTGCAGACGTTTTAATAACATACAATCATAACACCCCATGACCCATTTTATAGTGTTTATGTATCACGATTGCATTTAAAATAATAGTACGGCATCGTCATTAACCGACTTCAAAAAGGAGGAGGTTCTCAATTCGACCTAATTTTTTTTTTTTTAATTACTCATTTTGATACAGTCGTATCGATAGTGATGTACATTGTCATGAACGAGTTATTTTGTTTACGATGTAGGTAATTGAAAAAATATGACGGATATCTACCTATGCCACTTCAATATTTAGAGATAATTTCCCTATTCTATTATGCGCGCTCTACACTCGCGACGCGAACACCCGCGAACGCCCGCGAAAGCCGCGAATCGCGAGTGTAGATGTTGTTCACGCCTTGCGTTCGCGCTTAGTTATTATGCGTGAGCCGCTGCGTAAATTCACGCCGTGAATTCTTCGCGCCGCGAGTGTAGAGCGGGCTTAATACTTGTCAAACTTCAGTTAGAGCTACATGTTATGATTTTTTTGCGTGATAGGTTGGAAAGCGGAGGGTGTCCCCTTTTCAAAAAATGTATTATTATTAACAGAATCTATTAATAGTTCAAAAGTTATTAAAACTTCAGAAGAGATTTCCAGTTTGACCCACGAACTGTTTTTGCTAATTCTAAGAGAAAAGATGTGATTAACATACCTACGTCGCATTTGTCGAAAGTGATACCCAACATAATTTTTAGTCACAAAAATGTGAAATGTCAAAATGATGTCATCATAAAACAAAATACTTGAACAACTTCAATCAAATAGACCTCTCTTCTCTGTCATTTCAGGCGCAAAGGTGTCCAAAACATTAGCCGCATTCGCATTACAGCGCTGAACTGCGACGGACAACCGTTGTAATAAATATAGCAATAAGTTAATGTATTCATTTTTTTACGTTCCGTCTACTTGGTTTTAAGAGGTTAAACTATCTGTATGCCTATGACCAGTGGGTGAGATTGTGTCATGCCCTCTCTAACTCATAAACGTTCACTTCGTAACGCTTGGAGGAAGTAAAAGCTTAATTGGTAGTGTAAAAGGTAGCCATAATTACTTGGTGATGTGAGAAATGTAGGTAAGAAAACATACGCATAATGTTATATACACACGAAAAGCTACATAGAAAGAACTAAGACCACGAGTACATTTCGTAGCAATTTTGAGTATTTTTTAGGTTTTAAATGATATAAAAGCGATTTGTTGTCTATCAATATTACTTACACTTCCAAATATAGCAAATTTCATGACATTTATCTAGTGGGATGTTGATATTATTATGCTGATTAATGATTTTATCTGTCAATAATAAGAAAGGTCGATTTTTTTAAAGTTTAATTTAGTTATTATTTTAGTGAAAAAAAAATATATTCAAGTAAACAATTATTTGTCAAGTAAATACAATACAATAATTCACAAATAAAAACAAAAATAAACAAAAGTTTAATTACTAAACTGAAAGGCTAAACTTTTAGTAAAGTGGCCAAAGATTACGTATTTGATATCGGCAGCAAATAGTTGAACTATAAATAATGTAGATTTACTAGGGTTCAAAAAGGTTAAAACCAACCAATTATGTGCTCGTAACAACTACGAACATCCAGTTAATAATGTTCTAGCCAGTTTGCATATTTTACTGACGTGTTAGATATTTAACCTTTTCCCTTAGTCACCTCTTACGACATCCACGGAAAAAATGGAGACGAGTTAGGGCGTTTGTGCACTACCATGAATTTTACGGTCCGGCTTTTTCATTGACTTCTCGTCTCGCTTGCTCTTCCATTAAATTGTATTGGCGTGAGCGGGACGGCGCGACAGACCTTGAAAAACCGGACGGCCGGACCGGAAAATTCATGGCAGTGCACAAGCGCCCTTATTCTAAATCCGACTCCTCATGTCCGGATTGTTGAGCCACTTACCTATGTTTGTAGTCGTGTAATACTAATCCAATAGCTGACATCTAGTCCGTCACATCGGTCATTGATTACACGTCTAAATTGCAGATAGTGGCAAGTGACTCAACAATCCCGGTTTGTGACTGTACTTTAATGTAGAAATAAATCGTAGGTACTTTAACTGGAACTTCGTATAAACCTAAGATGAAAAATCCACAAAATCTGAGTCAGCCAAAATCACGTCCCTATGTGGCGCAAGGGCGTCATTATTGAGGAGGCACCGCCGCTTGCGCAAGCTAATTGCGAACCAGCTCCTGCAGTGTAATTAGGACTCGATTCATGGATGACTTACGCAAAACGAGGAGAAAAAGGCTGACTACCTTAACAAGGTGGTGGTAAGAACTGATTGGGATATTTCTAAGACAACTATTACTTCCCCGTGTGTCTTAGGTTGTTCTCAAAGGTTGGCTGTAAGAGATCCCTTAAGGGATAAGTCCGCCTTTGTACCTCGCCTTTTATTTGTATATGAGTTTTGTATTTTCGTGTTCTTTCCTTTTGTACAATAAAGTGTTTACTTACTTACTTACTTACTTAGGAGACGTAAAGAGCACACGAAAAAGAATTGCGAATTAAGCATGTTTTAGATATAAACATAGATCAAGAAAGTGGTGGTTTGCTGATTTGTCACCTAAATCATAGCTAAACCTATGTCCTTAGTCGCTTCGTATGACATTCATGGAAGAAATGGAGAGGTGTTATTCGAAACTTGACGCCACACGGGTGTAAATAATATTTTATACAATAACTAGCTGTTGCCGTAACTCCGTCTGCGTAAAGTTGTTCTATCGCAATCCTACGGGATCCATGTATTTTCCGGGATGAAAGTGTCTTACCTACTTTTGTGTTAATGCAAGCTTCCTGCATACCAAATTTCATCGAAATTAGTCCCGACGTTTGGGTGTGAAGAAGTAACAGACATACACACATACACACACTTGCTCTTCTTTTAAGTACATTTTTATCAAAGGGTGATACTAATCGGTTAACGCATTTCAAGTAGATGTTAGCAAAAATGGTGAAACTTGAGTTAAAGTTTAAGGATAAAATTGCGGTGTAAATGATTTCCGGATAAGGGTAAATATTCGGGCGTTTGAACCGCTGTCATTATTCTCAACACTTTTTTTATCATATTCTTTGATAAAAGTGTACATAATAGTCTAGTGTGTACCTATCTATAAGGCACAGATACTATATAACACACTTATTGTACTAATTTCTTAAGAAATCTGATAAAAAAAGTGTTGAGAATAATGACAGCGGTTCAAACGCCCGAATATTTACCCATAAGCGTGACGGGTCAACACGTAACATGGTTAATAGGTTTCTTAAAGCACTAGGCAGTTTAGATTATGTTTAACCAACATTGCTAGTAGTTACAGAAATAAGATTTGAGGAGAAAAGTTACATTAACTTCAGTTTCAATTAGGTAAGTTTAAGAAATAACGTAAGTGGCTTGACATAATCACTGCTCAAGCAGTGAATCGTTGGATCACACGCAACTCTGCACCTCTTAGCAGAAACACTATAAAGATTCCTGTAAGGAGATATTATACTGAGTAGTGACAGAAAGAGAGTTTTTGCTAGTGTTAGTGTATTCCTAGATATTATGCTAGAAGTGGATTCGAAACACGAATGAAGGTATACTTATCTAAGGCGACACGCTAGCAACCTCTCAACCTTTTTTACCAAAATTTAACCTGTAACCTTGTAACGGCAAACAATAAATAATGAACTGATTTCACCAATTATGTCATTCCAAAAATCTTATCGTGCTCACCCTACAGATTTGTCTTCGCAGTCGTGGATTTCTTAATTCTTAACACGTGCGTACAATTTAAACTTCAAATCCTTCAACTTGATAAATAGCATCGCCTTATTCCATCCATTGTCTATTATACCACCATAAATAACCAGCGAAACGGACCATATCTAAAATCTCGACAAACGCAAAATTACGAAAAACCTGGAGAGTAAATCTTTTGGCGGCAAAATAATTAATGGCACGAGAGATAACATTTTCGGATGTTTTTGTTAAGTAGTGTATATAATTTGTTTCGGTCTGTGACCTTTCACGCCGGTTTTTTCTATTGTTGTGCACTTGAAGCGTTAGAATAAGGAGTTTGATTTATTGGCGTGTGAAATATCTGACGTCCATCCTTGGTAAATGTAGGGTCGGCGTTTTACGAGCGACCTCAGACTGGGTCTGGATGTTATTATACTGGTTTTCGAAGTTCGTAATAGGATCTGATGTCATTAGGCGTTTTAAGGCAGATTTTATTTATGATCCAATCGAAGCGAGCGATTTAAACGTTTATCAAACGTTCATTTGTTTCTTTGCGGATCTTAACTGATTTATTACGAGTATTTGTAGCTTTTAAAGTTCTGATTGTTATCATTTCACGTGTCAATGAGGTTATGTGGAAATGAGGATATTTGACAAAGGAGCGGCTTATTATTATTTCGGAAAATTTGAGATACATAATGTCCTTAGCATTATGGATTTGTTTAGGATCAGTGCTAACACATGCTTGAAAGGGCATTATATGAATGGCGTGAATCGTCAGGAGGTTCCGCAGTCTGCAGTCCTAACCATCGGTAGCTAGGGTCCTGCACCGCTACCGATGGCAAACTAGGTTACTTTTTTATGATATCTCTATAAATTTTGTATTTTTTTTAACATAACCTTGCCTAAGCTCTAAACAAATATTGGCACCCGAGGGATAGCACTGAGCAATATCTGCAAAGATAGAGTCCCAAGCACAGCTAGTGCGCTATAATGTAAGTAACCGCTTTCAATACAAGTTCAAGAAGTTTTATATAGGTTTCCCTTGTTTAGTCAATCACAGCCATCGTTCAACTTTCATTATTGCAACGAACTTGAAAAATTATTAAATGTACAGTCGTAAAGATGTTCGGGGCAGCTTAACGGCTATAACCAAATTGTAAACGGTTATTGAGAATCGAAGTTTCATCGATACAATCTTATTTTCGTTTATTTTATTGCTTCTTCAACGCTTACGATTATTATTGAAAGATATTGTGTAAGTCGACAGGTTGATACGCGGTTGTATGGCGGTTGTCCTTAGTGTTACTCATGAAACAGATGGTTTAATTTAAAATAACTATCGTTGTATAATTTGGAAGCTTTTGTTGTTTGTCTCGCTTAGTGGATCATTCTTTATTACGTACGGGCTTTGATTGCCGATGTGTATCAATAAATGTTTGTTTATAGTGAAAAATAACGAATTACTCACGTTGTTTATACCGAGATTAGCTCGACATGAGGTATTGCATCAAGGCGATTTTCCGCCCTCATACACAACTTAGGCAGTTGGTGCGTTCACCGAAAGACAGGGAGCCCCTAAACGGTCCTGGGGTGTATATGATTCCTTGTTCCTGTGGCAAGAACTATATCGGCGAGACTGGTCGGAATGTGTCCACAAGGTTGTCAGAGCACATTCGTAGTGTGAGAAAACAGGATGATAGGGGATCGGCAGTGGCTGAACATTCGATGAATTCCGACTCGACTCACTATATAAGGTTTGACAAAACATCTGTACTGGCGCGGGAAAGGTTTTTCATTCCGCGAAAAGTGCGTGAGGCCATTGAAATCAGTCGGCATCCGAATTTCAATCGGGATAGTGGATGGTCGGTTCCCCCGAACTGGAAAACTGTTCTTAATACTCGTACTACGTCAGTGGTCGGTGTGAACGAGCCTTTAGAGACTGATGTTGTTAGTGTTGTGTGCTACCCGTCTTTTGACAATAATAGTGAATGTGTGAGCGAAAATGTGGGTAGTTGTGAACTGCTGTCAGCTGTGCCTAGTAGTCGCGCGGAAAGAGCAGCTGCACGCAGTGCGCGTCTGTCCGCTGCCGTGGCGCGTAGCTCCAGATGATGGATCACGGATTGATCCGAAACATGTCGAGCTAATCTCGGTATAAACAACGTGAGTAATTCGTTATTTTTCACTATGAGTGAGTCTCACGGTAGTTTTATGTGTAAAAATGTTTGTTTACTCGTGTGGTTTAGAATTCACCTCTCCATTTCGTCCATAGATGTCATAAGAAGCAACTAAGGAAATAGGACTAGGTTTGCTATAGGAGACAAGCTAGCAACTTGTCACTGTTGTATCTCTTAACTTAAAGTCCAAAAATATTGTTCACGCAAGTACCTATATTGTATCTTGTTTATTACTATGTAAAATTAGGGCTTCTTATGGCATACCATGTGGTGTTATTCTGTAACACAACATACTAAACTCATCGACGAGCGTCGAGGCGTCAGATTACCTGTCATTTTGTATACAAATTGACAGCTCGACGCTCCACTCATCGACGAGTTCAGTATGTTGTAAAGAATAACAATCGGTCTGGTGTAACCAAGCCCTTAAGTATCGACGCACCAGTAACCCGATAAGTCGCGCGACAGATCCGCAGACTCGTCGGACCGGTTCTAAGGGCCCTGCCTACATAAAGCTCATCTTTGTAGTAAAATCAACGTAGTTACGGCTTTTATGTAAGCAAGGGCTTGTTCCGACCCTGGCATACTTTATGGCTGACAATTGGAACGTCCATTGACATTTTACAGCTGGATTGGTAATCGAACTTAGTAATTAATTAGCAATTTTATCTTTATTTGTAAATGATCCTGTGAGAATCATTTCTGTTTTATTATCCATATAACTGTGTTATTTAGAATAACAAACGCCTTTCCGTTTCTTTCATTGCCGTGGATATTCTAAGAGGCGGCTGATCAAAACGCGTTATAGTATATTTTCGCCTACAGGCCACCTCTGTCACTTTAATACGATATCTATTAATTACAATCCTAAAAAATCCTAAACTTGACCACGGAATGTCACATGGTCATGGTTTCCGGTATGAAACGTTTTGTATGCTCTATTTACCTAATTAATCCATATTTTGTGAATAAAGGCGCGATGTTTGACAAATTTTACTATTGTCTTTTGTCTTATCTACAGTTCTACACATTGCATTTTTTGTAGTCTACGAAACACAAGTTACAACTCAGTTGAATAACGATTAGGAGCAACGATTCGTGAAAAAATATTTAAATATACTTGGGAGCCAAAAACGTGCCTAGATCTCAAGCTTACAAGCATCACATATAATTCAAAATGTCTTAAAAACTCTGAAACTATTTACGAAGCGTACACATCCATAACTCAATCACAAGTCGAGTTCGATTGTCTAATAAAGTCTAAAAAAGTAACAAATCTCCATTCCGTTTAGCAACCAAACATATTTTGACAGTTATAAGACAAGTAGTCGATCCTAAGGTAAAACAACGCGCTTGTGACGTGGCCCTTGAACTTTACTGATTTATATGTTGATTAGTATTTAAAGTCGGTGGGGCAACGACCTTCATAACTATGTTAATTGAGTAATACTCTAAGGCAGAGGTTCCCAAACTTTACGTTCCAGCACATATGATACACCGTTGCTTCTCCCAAATTTTCGAGCTGATCGAAATATGCACGTGAGAGCACGAATTCCGTTTACTACCACCTACAAAGGATGACGTGCCTGGGGACGTTTTTGTACTGTTTTCTAGATTGATTAAATTTAAATGCACGGAGTGATTTTAGAGATACACTAGCAACGTTTTCAAGTTTTATTAGTTTCGGTGTGCCTTCTCCTGTATAGTTCAATCAATTTCCTAAATACGTCTATTATTTTCACACCTTTTTTACACGTGGAAAAGGCGTCTTGTCTTGTGCATTTTCCTTACAACAGAGAGGACTGAAGTTCTCTCTTACATAAGGAATACCCTCTAGAGGTAAAAACTACAGGAACTCGTTCATGGTCGTTTGTGTATTCACGGTAACGTCTGGTCTACCCACTAGCCGCCCCATTATTTTCGTGCCTACATCGACTCCCGTTGAATCTGTCGTGGACCACTGTGTTCCAACTGTAACTTTGAGAATCGCTGTCCAAGAGTAAAACTACTATACTACGGCAAGTTCATAAACTCTAACAATAGGACAACAAACACTAAAGTTTGTGTTAAGCTTAACCACACTCGTTAGTTTGACAGTAAAAAGTTTAAACACCGAAAGTTTAAAGACAAATGAACCATGTTTTTACGTCAAATGAGAAAAAAACAATGAACGCGTAGAGTAAGTAGGTAATTGTCAGCGGTCAGTCTCGCGGTAAGAAGTAATTTTAAGATCTTTATTACAGCTAAACACACTTTAATATAATTACAACAAACTAAGTGACTCTATGGACTCTGAATGTTGAATTTGAATTAATGAAACAAAAGCAAATAATATTTTCAGCATGCATTCTCTCAAATTTATGTCAAATTGCGTGACAAAAATTAATATGTCAATCAATGACCTTAGATTTACTAATATTCAGCTCAGATTTCCTTTTTTCTTTCATAAGGTTCTCCGACACTAACAAACACAACAAAAAAACATCTAATTCTGTCCAGCCGATCCCGCGTTCCACGAAGGAAAATGTATTGAAATGATAGACAGTATAATAATTGGTTACTAAATTATGTAACTCGTATTCTTACCTTAGTAGTTTAATTTGTGGTTTGTTGCATCGATATTTGCATTTTTAACCACATGTCTTATGTTACTGACAATCGTTGTAATGAAATCACACCCATAGGTAACATGCAACGATATTAGATATTGGAAATAGTATTCGTAACTTCCTATTCTAACGGAAATCATGAAAATTTGATTTCGTTCCGACTCCTCCATTGTTATAACTCTCATAAAATAAACTTAATTATTACTTCCGCACTTTTATTACAACTAAGCTAATAAAACTCAATGGTCTTTCACACTTTTTAACAAATCGTACACAAAATCTCATTAATTTGTCAGTACGTTACATAACAATGCATAAATCCATACGCTCACAATTATCCACAATCGATTATCTGGTAATCGATCACCAACACAAAGATACAATACAAATTGATGTTTTTTTAGTGGGCGTAAAAACATGTGAATTTTACGACAATTGCTTCCGAGAACCAGCCTTAGGACTTCATAATGGTACTTTGTAAGTTATGTTGACTTAGTACCTACATCATTCCAAATAGGCAAAACCATGACAATTTCAAGCTTTTCTGCCACTTTCAGTGTATTTTTTTTAGGTTTTAAGATAGATGAAAAAGGTATAATAGTGTCAAAAATATACATGATTTTATTTTTTTAGTCAGCTCCTATGACATCCATGGAAGAAATGGAGAGGTGTTATTCCAAAACCCGGTACCAGACGGCCTAGTACCAGCCACTAATTAGTCTGTCATCAATTACTATAGTACCGTCTGCATATTTAAGAAAGCTTTTTACGAGATCATAGTTTTGTGCTAAGCTCCCTTTTTTTTTTTTTTCATTTCTGTTAATTTTCTGAAAATTGTTTCCCATGTATTTTGTTTTATTCATAAGCTCGTGCCTATTTAATTGGCCCACGATTTTTACAAAAATAATGTTTACTTACCATAAAACGGGTTAAAATTGGTCACTTTCTGCATTTGCATCAAAAATAACCATTAAACTGCGAGTAGTAAAGGTAATAGTCACAGAAACTTAAGATCCTGTAATTGTTTATATCGAAATCGCGGAAGCGAGCCCGGGTTCAGACAGCTGACCTCACGAATTGGAGACGGCAGCTTACAATTAAGATCTTCGTGACCTGCCATTTAAAGTATTAGATCTACTTATAGTTAAGTTTATGTTAGCTGTTAAAGAAGTCGGTTTAGGAGAGGCTTTGGGAGATGCAAGCTAATGTGCTGGCAAAAATTACCACCTTCAATCCCTGAATTTTTATTACAAAGCGATTATAAGGTCAGGTGGGGGAAGAGAAACGCAGGGGCAGGGCAGGGGTAAGAGGCACTACAGATCATAATAACTCGTACGAGTTATGAGTGAGTTATGGTCTGTAGTTTCTCTTACCCCTGCGTTTCTCTTCCCCCACCTGACCTTAGTGCATTCATTTATGTAGTCCGATAATAACAACCCAAACCAAATTTTTTTTATCGATTAAAAATCACGGAGACAGTAATAATCCTTTAGGAAATCATGTTTAAGAACATAAACAGATGGCATTTGATTTGAAATATAGTCAACAAAGTTATACAGTAAGAACTGAGGTATCTATGAAATAAGTACATGTGTATAAAAGTTATAACTTCCATTAAGTTGACCCCTTAACTAAAACAACATAAAGTGGCAATTACTCTGCGTCGTTCACCCAAAGCGGTCGCCGAACACGTTCCAAATTACGTCGGCCAACGAACACCGTCTTTACATTAGACTGTCCCCCAACCACCGTCGCCTAGTCAGGTAGTTTACACCACGAGTACCACGACTGGATGTAATTAACGCATAATTCTAAACAATTGAAAAACCACGCTTCATTCGTTCTTGAATGAACTTATTAATTTCACGACTTGCCGGAAGTTGATGAATGGACGACGCAAACAATCGTGAGTTATTGTAATGTATCACGGATGATTCAATTAGCCGATCCGTCACGTTTACCAGTCTTAACACGTTTTGTCGGCCGGTTATTTCCTTGACCCGGGTCTAACTTGAACCATGAACCGCGGTTTGGGGAATGAGTTATCGTGGTTATGTTGAGGATGTGAGGTGCTTAAGACGCTGTGGTAAAAAAGTAATTTGAGTGGAGGTGAATTTTTCATTAACTATAATAAAAGTTTGTTACGTACATTACTTTAATCGGATGCCATTAGATTGAGACTGAATTTAAAAAAAAAACTACATTATTAATTCATCACGGCTATTTTCCCTAAAATAATAGAGAAGGCACAAAAACGACCATCTCCCGCATCATAGACACTTCTAAGCCACTTCTAACATAACTTTAACTTTTAAAATAGTTGAAAACGGTACAATAGTGACAGTTTGTTAGTGTTATTCTTAGCTTAACTTATCAGAACTTTCTTAGATTGAGTTATGGTTGGTTAGCAATAATCTGCGAGTATCTTAGAATTCGTTAGATACATTTAAAAACTTGGAGCACACAGTTCGGCGATCCTTAAACAGCTAAGCACGCCAAGGCGCATGCTTTCCAACATACTGGCACAGAAAAACACCAAACAAGTCCACAACAACATACGTAACTCTACTATAAACAACACAATCGCGAAATCAATGTTGACTTTGCCTTATTCACCGAATCGGTGAAAAACGGCACAATGCCCAAAGTTCACGTTAGAAATGATGCCACACGTCATTTGGCCTTTACAAAAGCGGAACAATCATTATTTATGTAAGAAAGATGAGGATGTACAATTCGCGCCTAGGGTAATCTGCCATTTGAGGGCACATTGCGTAATGAGGTATGAATCGTCTGAGAACAATCTTGTCCTAAGCTATACGTAATGGATGCATCATTGCAAGCATCAGACGTCTTGATGTAGACATGCGTAAAACGTCCCTCTGCTGGGCACAGACCTCCTCTCAGTATGCAAGGGTTAGAGCTATTCCCACGCGGGCCCAGTATAGATTAGATACTTCACACACAACGTAGGGTTACTTCGTCGCTGTGTACAAGTTTCTGCACGAATAATAGCTCGTTGTACCTAAATATTAAATTATATTTTGCACTACCGAAGAAATCAGAGGTGCGAGCCTGAGATTCGAACCTTCGACCCATGAAAGACCATAGGACAAACCGCTAGGCTACGACACAAAATCTATCTATCATACAAAATATCTTTCCCGACTGGGTATCGAACCGAACCTTGGACCGCGAGCTTCATACTTAGTGTCTCCAACCACTGGGCTATCCGGCCGCCTAACCAAACAACGTCTAGTCCAGGGGTCACAAATTAGTTTCGCTCGGGGTCCATGTTAAGAAATGGAATGACATTCGCGGTCCATACATTTAATAAAAAAAATGAATGAAGGTAATTGCAGAAATTACAAAGGTATTATAATTTACAATATTTACATAATATCAATGAGAAAAATGACACTTTTTATTGTTGATTATCTGTCCGAAGTTTGGAGTGGAATTGGTGGAAACTATTGACTTTAAATACTGAAGATGAATGAAGGTATATTTTTTCGGTCCGCATACAATGGGTCGGCGGTCCGAATGTGGACCGCGGTCCGCCATTTGGTGACCCTAGTCAATCTCGCTATATCTATAGCGCTCTACATTATCTTTGCAGTATAACTTAGCAGCAAAGTTTATATTTTAAATTACTATATTTTTACAATTAGTAAAACTATTTTTTTATTGTTTCAGGGCCCCATGAAGCGGCTGTCATGCGCATAGCGGCACTGATTGCACTTGTGCAGGTAATTATTATAAGTAAATTAGGTATTTAGCTTAACTAACTTATACTTACTTGATTAATTGATACTATTGGTGAATAACAACAGATGTTGTCATAAATAAGATTATTAAAACATACATACATACATAACATCAGGGATGTATTCTCTAATACATAAATCTATTTACTAAAGTCATTTCTTAATACATCCGCGAGACCGCACAGGTTAATATCAAAACTGTATTAAAAGTTAAACATAAAATGACAAACATTTTCCTTGTTAATTCAAAACCGTTGTTGACCAACAGAATCATTAACAAGCCATTAGAAACTCAAGAATGTATGCGAGGTGAAAATAAATTAAGCAATTGTGAGAGATAACACTTGGATGACATCGTTACAAAATGTGAACATGCAATGGTCAATACTCGAACTATGACCCTTGGTTTCGGCTAGTTTCATAATGATCATATGGTAATAGTGGAATTCAGAACTAAGATTGTATCACGTTATGCAAATAGAATTACACAGAACAGGTTACGTAAACCTGGGTTGAGGTAAATTTCTAGTATTTTGTACCTGTGTAGGTTTTGAAGGTTAGGCTAGTCAGGAGGTTGAGGTTAGGGGAGTAGGGTTAGTAGTATATCACGCCTGTATTCCCAAACGGGGTCGGAATAGCACACAAAACGCTACATAGACAATTTTATTGTACATTTTCACTAGCACATTTTCTAGGTTTGAATTTGGGAGATAATATATATAACAGTGACAGGTGGCTAGCCTGTCGCCTAAAATATACCTTAACCTATTTCTATAATCGTCACTTACGACATCCTCGGAAGAAATGGAGAGCTTTTATTCCAAACCACACGGAACAGGGTTAGTAGGGCAAAAAATTGGAAATTTTGTAAAATTTGGCTTAGGAGTTTGAAAATTTATGAATCTTACGACCACGCCTCTCATTGTTTGAAATTGCACATCGTTATTCAGATTTAGACAAGTTGTGAAACAGTAATGCATGTGATTTTTTCAAAAAAAGACAAATGACAACATTGAACACTTCGAAGAATTTTCCAATGTCGAATTACTTAACGCAGCAGAAAAAAGGGAGTTAGTACATAGATACATGCACACGTACATTATATTTCGCCTGAATTCTTAAAAAATGGGGTTGGCACACACTATCTCTCGTTTTGTAGCAATTTCTTGTAGGTATATTTTAAAGTTTTAAGTTAAAAAGCATCTAAAACAGTGAAACTTTGCTACACTGTCTCCTAAACCATTATTTATGAACTTCTCTAGGCCTACTCTGACATCCAAAATTAAAATGCTGTTTTTCTAAACCTACCACACGGAGAACATAATACCCTTCCAAAACTCCGAGAAAGAAACATCTTGATTGATCTCCCGCAATCCCACGTAACAGTAAAAGGTAAAAAACGAGAAAACAAACATTATGCAACTGAACCAAAGTATAGACCTAGACGACCGGATTCGTGACCTCACTGACCTAGTGTCCATTTTGACAAGTCTGAGACACCAGTGGCCTCTGCCTTTTACGACATACCTTACATCTTGCTCCGATATACTACTCACCTATTGACTCTTGTAGACAGATTATCAGATTAACATGTTTGGATCGTCTTTTGTCTAAAGTTTAATCTTCTTAGATTAATACCAAGGCCAGGGTCAAAGGTTAACCTAGAGCTGTTTGTTTTCGGTGGTAGACAGATTATTATTTAATATACTTAGGTAGGATACCTATATCTGAAATGAAGCTCCGATTGCCGTATTAATCAAATAAGAATGATTATGTTATTCTCAAAATAAGTAAAAGTAAAGTGAAAAACTCTTTACTGTACAAAAATACAGAGAAGTCGCAAATAAAAAGTACAAAGGCAGACACATACCAAAAGGGATATCTGCCAGCCAACTTTTGCGTTGTAGAGAGGAGCAGCAATTTAGGGATCAACAAATGGATAGTTAACAATGGTTAGTGGTAGGGATAATCAAAATAAGCATAAAAATGTTCACACCTCTTGCTACAAAATTTTCTGTGGTTTTTGTTGTAAATTTTCAAGTTATTTTATCTCAGAATCATGAGCTATTTCCATCTAAATGAAAAAAAAGTGTCCATAAGTCTCTCCAATTGTGCTACAATTTTCCGTACACTATATCCCCTGCCATTCCAGTCCTTACTGATGTTTGTAGCACCACCGCTTCTCATTCCCAGGGACAATCGTGTATGAAGTTATGTCTGTAACAAAATACTTTTCTATTTGTCTATCACCTGTCCGTCTGTCTCCAAAAGCCTTTTAAGTAACACTTAAGAGGAAATGGAGCGGTCACATTTTGTATGGAAACGTAGTCCCCTGATTCCTCGCTGGATATTACCCGTAGAACAATGATTTTTTACATCAACAATCTAATGATATATTAGCATGTTTCTATGTTTTCCTTTTTTTCTTTATTGAATTATTAAAGGAGATATTAACCTTCAAAAACATGAAAAATTGGCAAGTTTTTTCCGTTGTGTTCAAACCTCTAGAAACCAATTTTAACACAATTATATCAAAATATAAGAACATAGAAACACAGTTATGACATTTCTTCAACATTTAATGAAAAAAAAAATGGTTGCCTGTAAAGTCGGTTTTACGGGCGAAGATTTTACGTGACAACGTCTTTTTCTCGGTAGAATATTTATTGATTTAAGACGTTGTCACGTCAACTCCCAATCGTGACAGCTGTCCATGTCTGCGTTTGACGTCTCACATGATACCATAGAGGCTTCGCACTATCGAAGCGCCACCTCCTTAACACTGCGGGCCTCTCTCTCGTTCGGTGACGTCATCGTAACGTTACCGAGCGTTACACTTTTTCATAAGTGACTCCCAGCCGCAACCTAATTTAAGACGTTGTCACGTCAAAACATATTTAATTGGTTAAGTTTTGGAGAAGAAATCAGGGGACTACGAAACGTTGTTTTTGAATAATTTTCATAGGTATTTTCGATCCGAGCTGTAGTTGTTCTTATCGCACTCGACGTCGTCTGGGCAGGTCACGGCGCGACAGCAATAGATTTAGCAAATACCTATTTTTCAATTCCTTCGACCGGCATATTTCCTCTTAAAAAGTAATCCGATGTAAATAGGGTTATTACAACAACCTGAATTAACATAACGATCGTAAAACTCAACTCTGCGATACATCAATGACATTTCACGCTCCCTTTTCCCAACCGCATGCAACTTAGAAATATGTATCACGTGAGACCAGAAAAACCATTGTTTGAGCGAACAATAAAATATTAGATGGCTGATTATGCTTACCCTGAGCTGTGAGGGCCCCCAAAGTAAACCCTTCTGTTCAACATACAATCACGCCTATAGTCCTAAATAATAGTGTAGGCAGAGCACACGAAACCATGACTATGACTATCAGCAGCCACTTCTAGCGTGATTTTAGGTTTGAAATGTAATATATTAAAGACCGGTTGCTAGCCTGTCCCCTAAAGCATATCTAAACCTGTTTCCTTAGTAGCCTCTTACGACATCCACGGAAGAAATGGAGAAGTGTACTTAGGTAGGCTTAGTTCAAGCTTAATTTAAAATAGTCTACCTTATGTACCACAAATCGCTATCGACTATAGTAACGTAAATTCAGTTAATTTATGATGGCGACTTGTGGTAGTGATACTGTTTTCTCTAATTGTATCTACAGGTTAAACAATACATAGACAAAACAATGACTAAGTGTTTGTTGTTACGTAGCCACTGCCGGCAATTTTAGATTTAAAAACACCCAACCACACAAAAAAAAGTCTTCTTATAACAGTTTTGGTTGTTCACATATTAATTTTTTTTTTTGGCTGTAGCTGTCGCTCGCTACAGCTGTTTCAGATGACACAGAGACACTTACCGCGGCGGAACTGAACTACCAGCTAGCTGGTGACAATGGCCTCTCCCCGTTCTACGAGTCCTCCGAAGAGACGGGAGTCAACTTCATCAGAGGTTCGAGAGCAGCCGACTCGCCTATAGCACCTGAGATCGATGTCCAATGCGCCGGAGACTTCATCGACGTCACCGTTGAATTTGCTGATGTCTACGATGGGATTATATACAGCAAAGGGTTTTTGAACGACCCGAAATGCAAGTGAGTTTAAGCAGATTCTATTTGGTTAAAAAATGGAGCGAAATGGATGATTCTTTACTTTTAGAGGATAGTCATTTTTAAACAACACATGTAAGTTAAAAAAAAGAAACGACAATAAATACTAACTACTTCTACTTAAAAGGCATTTTGGCAAAATCACACCTATGTTCTAGAAAAAAGGATGAAAAACACCAAACGGAAACTCTACAAAACTTTATGAGGGGTGTTTTTAATTATCTAAATGGCTTTTCGTTGCTTTAATTTTCATTTAGACAAAGTTAGTACACAAAATTAGAAAGATCTTAATATTATAACGCATTTTGCAGTTTCCATGGCTAGCAATTAATACTCTCACACCGGCGAAAGTGTGAACAAAAAAGTTTTATATGAATAATTCTGATAGTGTCTTGTTGTGTGCCTACTGTTTTGAAAGAGTTTTTTAATTAAATATGACAAAGTTGTGTGAAGCTGAGATAAGATGTTAGAAAACTTGTTTCTCTGAGAAAAGAAACTTCTGTGCAGATGCATTAATATGTTGTTAACTTTGTTGTTTGAGTACTTAGGATAGATCATAAAGTGAAATATGAAAAGCGTGAGAACTAAGCGTTAGAATGTAATGAGGTTTTGACAGCCCTTCTCTTTACATATTCATTTCCAAACAGTAAATGCAAGATGAATGCTCAAACAAGTAATGTAGTAATGTGTTGGCACTTAGTACACTTGAATGTAATTTTAAATCAATACATCCTTCACCCGAGAAATGCGATGTACCCAATTCTAAATGCTATTATTATTGGTGGCAAGGTGTTTTTACTTGAAGCTAAAATAAACATACAGATACATGAACAATGACGCCTGTATTTCCAAATACATAGGTACACGAAACATAACGTAGACAAAATCATGGCTGGATCACGTTTCGTAGTCACTTTTTGAAACAGTTTTTGATTTCAGGTAGACAAAAAAGTTATCATAGGGACATATTGCCAGCATGTAGCCTAAAGCATACCTGTAACTAAATATTCCGTCAATCACCTCTTACGACATTCAGGGAACAAATGCAAAAGTGATATGCTGATATGTGTGTAGTGTGCTAAAATAAACGAACGAAGAATTCTTACTTAAAATTCAAATCAAGCTGAATTCCATCTAACCTCAAGAATCAACATACGCCACAACTGCCAGCATTTTTTGACTCCCGTTCATACTCTCATAATCCGTATCCCCTCGTCTTCCAGATACGTGTCCCTTGGTGGCAGCCAGTCGCGCTACTCGTTCCGAGTGCCGCTGAAGGGCTGCGGCTCCAGGCCCCTCTGCAACGCTTGTGGATCCATCGACAACGTTCTGGTCTTCCAGGCTGACGACTTTGTGCAGGGACCGCTTGACTTTGCTAGAAAGGTACGCAGATTTGAAGTTGGTGGTTCACTATATTTGAGCTGTTTGGGGTTGAAACTTTAGGATCTTGGGAACCAGAGCTCACAATTTGTACAAGATTTGTTATCGTTCGTGGGAACCACAGAGGACTAAAGGACACGCTCGTGCTTTGGTTTGAGGGTTGGCAATGCCATTCAGCGTGGCAATGCTGCCAGTCATCTGGGCACTTTGCCACCTGGCAGCGATTTCGACCAGCTTTATTATTTATAGTAAACTAAAACATAAAACTACCGTGAAACTCACTCATAGTGTAATAAAACGCATACACTCTATCTTTTTATCAGGAGTAATGTGTCACGGCTGCGGATAAATACGGACACAATCGATGATGGATCACGAATTGGCCCTTCATCTATAAGCGACGGCTGATGCCAAACGCGCACGGCGCCACCGCTCTGTCCGCGCGATACACGCCCTGTCGCCTGTCTTTCATCATGAGTTAGTCTCACGAAAATGTCATGCTCAAAATATCCCACTTCTAAATTTGCAGGTATCATGCGCCCGAACATCGTACGAGCTGACGGCTGGTGGTGCCAGAGAAGAACATACTCTGAAACTGAAGCCGTTCATGGTAGACATGTTGGATGTAGTTGCTGTGGAAGGACCAGCCGGCGGTGTGGAATGCTGGATGGATATCCAGAAAGGCGTGTTCCCTAATGTATGTTTCTTTAGTACAGTCCTTTATGGTTCTAAGTTTCCTTTTTTTTCTCTATCACTATCGATATCGATAGTTACAAAAATGTCGCTAAAAATGGCTAATTTACATGTGCGCATAGTATTTGACCGTTCGTTGTAGACACGTCGTTTTTATGTTTACTTAGCTTAATATATTTACTTTATACATTTTTCTAATCGGTGTTTATGTACTGTGATACATTTCAGACGTCTCCTTTGAAAGACTCTATCAAGATTGGCGAGTATCTGACCATTTTGGTGTACCTGAAAGACATAAGGAATCAGTTCAACTTGAAGATCCACGACTGTTGGGCGTATGACAACGACGAGTATGACAGCCCGAAGACAAACAAAATACAACTTACGGATAAAGAGGGATGCCCGAAGTAAGTATTTTGTCTTTTTTTAATTATTATTGTAAGCCTGGGTTTGTGTCCCACTGCTGGGCAAAGGCCTCCTCCCATGACTTCCATTCGTCTCGGTTTTCTGAAACCACCCACCAATCACCCAAGAACACGTCCAAGTCATCCCGCCATTGTTTTATTTAAAAAAAAAAAAACAAAAGATAAAGAAGAACTACCCTACCTAGAATAGGTACCCTCATGGAGTTTGGCGTAAAAAATAGTTACATCCACAAATTTGTTTGCCAAACCTTAATTAAAATTTTCTCCGCTTCTTAATGTTTGGTCCAACTTGGAAGATTTTGATCCTACTGCTGCCTGATACTAGCTGCTTAATACTTACTTAACGACTTATCAATTTTAGGAAGAAGAAACTTATCGACTTGTGGCAGAAGAGTACCAACACGGGCAAGAGTGGCGCGACTCTGATAGCTTACAGCAGAGTCAGCGCTTTCCGTTTCCCGGAAACTGATCAAGTTTACCTTACGTGTAATGTTGAGGTAAGTAAGAACTCGGTAGCTATTTTTAACAGACTTCAAAAAGGAGGATGTTTTCAATTCCTCAGAATCCATTTGTATCTGTTACCCAATTACTCGAAGACTGCTGGGCTGATTCGATTTTTTTCCGTTCGAATAACTACAACTTCCATGAAAGAGATTTTGTGTTCAAGGGTAGATACTTTGTTTTTCAGGATACTGTTTTCCTCAGTTAATGTTTGCATTTTTT